>ML323253.1:0-115595 GCA_005239505.1 Nicotiana paniculata | reverse complement strand
CATCAGCTAAAGTTGGGACCACATAATCCTGTACCGGAGCAATCTGCTGCACTAGGGCTGCCCTAGGTGTCTGAAGTCCCTGGGTGACCTGCTCAGGTGTGCGGGCAGCTAGAGTCTGGATGCCTCCCCCAGCCTGAGAAGTAGTAGCAGTAGTGGACATGGCAACGACCTGTTCCAAGCTAGTGAACAATATCAAAATCTAGGCTAGGGTCTCCTGAAGACCCGGAATCACAATGGGCACTACTCGTGCCTCAGTCTGCGCCGTTGGAATCTCAGCTGCGGGGACCTGCTCCTCGGCAATGGGAGGGTCCACAGGTGCTGCCCCGGTTGCTGTGCGGGCTGCACCCCTCCCTCTGCTACGGCCTCGACCACGGCCTCGGGCTGGTCCTGCTGGTGTCTGGTCACCACTATCGGTAGCACGAGTCCTCACCATCTGTGAGAGATTGAAAACAACAGAAGTTTAGTTTCAAAGTTGAACAGAGTCGCACGACAGAATTCAAAGATGTGGGACTTTCCTAAGGGTTCTGTAGCCTCTCGAAGATAAGTACATACGTCTCTGTACCGATCCGCAAGACTCTACTAAACTTGCTCATGACTGGTGAGACCCATTTAACCTACGGCTCTGATACCAACTTGTCATGACCCAATTCCGGAGTCGTGATGGCGTCTGTCATGGAACCAGGCAAGCCACCATTTAACCCAAGCTAAAGGCAATTTCCAATAAAATATCCTTCTTAACAAGTCTGTGATTAATAATAATAATAAATCAGAATTTGGAACAATTTTATAAAAATCAAAACCCAAACCCTACAAACCCCCGATCTAGTGTCACACAGTCATGAGCTGCTAGTACTTAATACAACCAAAAATAAATGACCAACATAGTCTGAAAATAAATATGGCAGGTAGAAAAGGAAGAGAAGACGAGATCACGGTCGTCAGCTGCTACCTCGTCAACTCTGATGAAACTGCTGCTACTCACTACTCAGAGCTGAATCCCGATGTACCTGGATCTGCACACAAGGTGTAGGGGGTAAGGTGAGTACACCAACTTAGTAGTAACCAAACCAAAATACGGGTTGAGAGGTAGTGACAGACTAAACCTCCGATAATTCGAACAACAGTATATCACTTGGACATGACAGTAATATATATCAGAAAATAAACAAGATGCATCAGTTTGTGACTGTAGCCCTACATACTAGCATGAGTTCATATAGAATCAAGAATGATGTGTACTCAGTAGTCCAACTCTCATAAGGTGGTCCACTCAGTACTAGAATACGTCCTTCCGGCGTAGGGAAAATCCATCCCACATATTACATAAACACGAGTGACACAGTCACCTAGTACTGAGGAAAAAGGCCGATCCAGCCCCATGGAGAAGATCCATCTTCGGAACATAAGACTCGGACAAGATCCATGTTCAGGGAAGATCCATCCCTCACATAACATCAGCTTCGGACAAGATCTATGCACAGGGAAGATCCATCCCCCAATAATTATGTGTTCACTAGGGGTGTAAAGACTCCGGAGGGGCTCCTATCAGCCCAAGCTCTATATCAAGCCAACGAAAGCATGATTCCAGGGTCGCTGCAGTGTGCAGTCCGACCTCATAACTGTCTCAAAACCAGGCTTCAAGCCTCACTCATTCAGTACCTTCCAGTCTCACCTACAATGCTCTAACATATGAAAATCAGTCCAAACCAATGATAATATAGAATAAACTAGCAACTTACGAGACTGAGGCATTAAACATATACTATAACAGGACTGAGTACATGAAAACAATAAACATAAATACAAACAGCAATAATCGACTGTTCCGGTCTGAACATATCGGCGTGAAGCCTTAACATTTATACTTCGCATGATTTCTATTGCGTTCAAGGTAAATACCACCTTCACTGTACAAATATCAACCTGAGATAACTATTAGACAGTGCCATGGGATGAGCCAGGCTACAAAAATTCGGTGTACACCCGCATGCCCGTCACTTGGCAAGTGCGTCACCTTAATTAACATCAAATATCAGATAGTTTGGGGTTTCGAACCCTCAGTTCCAAGTTTGGAAGCGTTACTTACTTCAAACCGGCTAATATACTACTCCGCAGTGCCCTTGCCTCTAATTTCGGCCTCCGAGTGCTCCAAATCTACCAACAATCAGATGTATGTCATTATAATATGCTAAGGAACTAATCCCAATCGAAATGTATCAAAAATACTCAAAAATCCCGAAATAGGTCAAACCCGACCCTTCGGGACCACGTCCCGAAACTCAAAAATTTTTATACAAAACTGTTTTTCATCATCTCACGAGTCCGTACATGTAAAGAAAACTAAATTCGGAGTCTAAATGACCCCTCAAATCCCCATTTTAAAGCCTCTTAATCCCAACCCCTAATTACCCAATTGCACTGATTTTTCCCTAATTTTCCACCATAAGTCCGACCTTTAACCACGTATAAACGAGTTTAGAGTCCAAAAACCTTACCTCAATGAAGAACTATCGAATCCCCTCTTCAAAAACCCTCTAAAAGCTTCAAACACGGATGAAATATTGAGAAAAATGGCTAAAATTCGCGAAGTCACGTTTTTATACTTTCTGCCCAGGGGTTCCGCACCTGCGACCACTTACTCGCACCAGCGGAACAGCACCTGCGGATCCCAGGTGCGCACCTGTGGAAAATCCCAAGGACCTCGACTTATGCACCTGCGGACTCTTCTCACTTAGCCAAACTTCCGCACCTGCGGTGCCATGTCCGATCCTGCGGAACCGCACCTGCGGCTCCCCATCCGCAGGTACGAAAACACCAGTAATAGCAACATCAGCAATATGAAAACCATTCCAAACTCCCCGTTAACCACCCGAAACCATCCCGAGCCCCTCGGGAGCCCAACCAAAAATACCAACGCATCATATATGATCATTCAAACTTAGTCGAGCCTTAGAAACATCAAACACAACATCAAAACCCCAAAAACACATCGAATTCAAGCCTATGAACTTTGAATTTTCTAAATTCCACCAACGGTGCCGAAACTACCCAAAACAACTCCGATTGACCAGAAATTTTGCAGACATATCCAAAATGACATTACAAACCTGTTCCAACTGTCGGAATTCCATTCCAACCCCGATAGCCTATTTTCCACTGGCAACCAGAAATCGCCAAAAACTAACTTTCGCCAATTCAAGCCTAATTCTACACCGGACGTCACAAAAATATTCCGAACACACTCCTAAGTCCCAAATCACCTAATGAAGCTATCCGAGCCATAAAATCCGCATTCTGAGGTCATTTCCCAATAAGTCAACTCTCAGTTGACTTTTCCCATTATAAGGATATCTTTAAAGGCTACATGACTGAACTCTCACTACAACCCTTCAATTTCAAGTCTATCGACTCTAACACATCAATAACAGAATAACAAACCCATGACAAGTCAATAACAGCAATTATAATGCAGGTTCTACGTAACGACGGACCGGGTCGTTACATGACTCAACCTGTAAGTTTGGATAACTCTGTAAATCATGAAATACTTATAGTGTCATGCATATGTGTATGAATGTCATGTCGTTCATAGGTACATGTGTTCATAACATCATCAAGCCTCTTAGGGCATCCCATTATATCATCTCGGCCACTGTGGGCAACATCATCAACGTATACCAGTTGATCAGGTGGTGGTGCGTATATAACGTCGTAACCTTTTCTCATATCCCATATACATATACATGCATATGTAATGCCATGTGGTCATGGGTCAATGTAAATGAATGCAATGCATGATAAGTACGTCAATAAAATTTCTCAGAATGTCATAAACCATTATGCGTTTGATTAATATCATGAAATAAGCTTTATCAACTTACGTATAATAATAGGACACATGGGGAATGAATAACATAGGCGCCTCTAGCATTTTTATGAATAGAGTCATTTATGAAAGTTGTGCATTTGCTCATTTCGTTTGTATCGTATGGATCAAGCCAAAGGAATGAAGTGAGCCGGTTCTCTGGACAATACCTTTAACACACGATAATTGCGACAAAATACGTGATGGCAAGATCGGAGTAGGAAAATATCTGTATGATATCCTTGAGAAAGATTGCACTGTACTCCCTTAAAATTACAAAATCACACGTTGCTAAGATACTAAGAAATCTCGTTTGAATTTTTTTTTCAAGAGAATAACATTACTACCGTATGAATTCTTATATGAAATGGGATGAAACCATCATTGCTCCTATTGTATTTCAAATCTCCTTAAGTGATTTAGAGAGATTTTTAGACCTTGGTGGGTGTAGGCCCCACATATTAGATGACCAAGCCACATAATCCTCAAAATGTGCCACCTATATATCGACTTAAGAGTCATTACATGGGCTTTGATCAAGACTACTTGGGGATGCCACATTGGGAGAGTTTAGCTTATCCCAAAAACAATTGTAATTAATTAGTTAATCTTCCACTAAAAAATATTAATTATCCAATTATCTACATAATTAAGAATTATCTCAAATTACTTAAAATACTACTCACTTTTAACACACTTTATGTACCTTACTATCATGGTCATGTGGTACCTTGTATGGCACTAGTCCGTAAATACCGGGTATTATATCTCTGACCGTATTTTATCTCAAATTGACAACCTTCAACGAAACTCATTTTCTTTGATTCGTTTACCCTTTAACCTTCACGGCACTTACTTATCGCCTGTTATAAATAGCAGAAATACTTATAACCTCAAAAATAATATCAAAATAATCTCATTCCTGAGCTTACATCGATTAATTTACGATGAAACTTTAACGTACAAAAATTTGGGATGTAACATCTCTTTTCCGAGATTTTATCAATTTACTTATGGTGTACTTTCACGTACGAAAACATGGGGTATGACACATTTTGTCTAGAGTAGCTGATTTGTAATGAGGAGATGCATCTCCGCTTTCTAGGAGAGTTTTGCATTGAAAGTATCTCCGCTTGATAGGAGCAATTGACTTGTAGAGTGTGTCTGTGCTTGCTGGGAGAGCTTTGCACTGAAAATGTAAAGTATCTCCGTTTGATGGGAGCGATTGATTTGGAAAGTGCGGATACACTTATTGGGAGAGCTTTACACTGAAAATGTAAAGTGTTTACGTACGAGGAGAGATTCTTACTTGAAGAAAAAACATAATCATGCTTGTAAGGTGCATGAGCAAAACGTCAAAGAATTCAAGATAAAAATAAAGGAAAAGTCATGCCCAAGAAATAATCTTGATTGCGAGACTAAGTTGTGGCCATCGGTTGGCAAAATGTCAGTTACGAGGTTTGCATCTATCTATTCTGGTCTCCGATGTGACGGAGTGACGGTGCGGATTGCTCGCGTTGGTGGAGAGAATAGTTTTCTATATACAGGGGTTCGATGGGAGAAGAATGACATTTGATTTGGATAGGGCGCTCTGGTAGATTGAGCTGACGATTTGCCATATATAGGGCTCCAATTGGTGAAGCCAGCGGCTCGTTTTGTACAAGGTGCTCCGATTGATTGAGTTGGTGGTTTGCTATATACCGGGCTCAAATTAGTGAAGCCAGTTGATCGTTATGTACAAGGTGCTCCGATTTCTTGAACTGGTGATTTGCTATATACAATATGCCTAGTTCACGTTGGTGGTCTGATTCCGGAATAACTGCAAAGATTTACAGTTACTTTCTGGTGTACCATGAAAATTTAAAATAGAGGAAAACGGGTAATTGTGATGAACCGATAGGTCATCTTATGTTTTAAAACCTAATTATGTGTTTCGAAGCCTCAAAGACCTTATTTTAGCCCTCCTCGATTTGCGTGTGCAGTCTGAGTGTTTTTTCAGAAAGCTTTTATGTTAAAAACTGATAAAATGTGAAAATTTTGCCTAATAAATTGAGTTGACTTTGTTCAATATTTTGAGAAAACGGACCCTGATCCATATTTTGACGGTCCCGATGGGTCCGTATCGTGATTTGGGACATGGGCGAATGCCCGAAATAAAATTCGAAAATCCCTAGCTCGAGTTATCGCTTTTGTTGAAATTTGAAAGTTTAAAGGCTTAATGAATCTAAAGGTTTGACCAATGTTTGACTTTTTGGATATCGGGTACGTATTTTGGTTCCAAAACCCGCTATAGGTCCATTACTATATTTAGGACTTGTCTGTCAAATTTGGTGAGAAACGTAGTTGGTTTGACGTGTCAGACGTGCGATTGTTAAAATAGAAGTTGATCAGTTTTCTTAAAAATTCCCTTTGATTTGATGCTCAATTCGTAGTTCTAGGTGTTATTTTGGCAATTTGATCATGAGAGCAAGTTCATATGATATTTTTAGACTTGTGTGCATATTTTGTTTAGAGTCCTAAAGGCTCGAGTGAGTTTCGGATAGGCTACGGAGTGGTTTAGACTTAGAAAACTCAGCTGGTGTTCTGCAATTTCTGGTACTGGTCTCTGATCTCGCAATTACGAGATTAGTGTTCGCATTTGCAAACATTCCAAATCCTGTTAGGCTCGCATTTGCGAAGAGTGCCTGGGTCAGTGAGAGTTTGCATTTGCGATTAGGAGGTCGCAATTGTGGGGAGGCCAGAGTTCGCATTTGCAAACATTTCATCGCAAATACGATGTAAGCAGAGGTGCACAGACTTCGCATTTGCGAGGTGTTCTTTTCATTTTCGGAGGTTCGCAATTGTGAACCCCTAGTCACAAATGCGACATCTGCAACTGAACAAATAGGAGTTACATGGGATTTTCATTCTTCAATTTTTCAAAACTAGAAAACCCTATAGGCTATTTTTCAAAGAACTCTTCTTCCCCAGTCCATTGGTAAGTGATTCTAACCTATTTTCTTTCAATCTTTCATTACGTTTCATAAGTTTTCAACCAAAACCCTTGAGTTTTCAGGGTGGAAATTGGGGGTTTGGGTAGAATTAGGTATTTTTGTAAAATTGGGATTTAAACCTCAAATTAAGGTCGGATTTCAAAATAAATTACATAACTGGGCTCATGGGTGAATGGAAACTCGGGTTTTGGTCCGAATTTCGAGTTTGGACCAAGAGGGCTCGGGAGTTGACTTTTGATAACCTTTTCAATAATGACCTAAATTGAATCTTTTGCAATCGTGAGTAGTTCTTAAGGCTTAAAGTGAATCTTTTGGTTGGTAATTTGCTAAATTCTATTGGTTCGGAGGCTTGTTTGAAAGGAAAAGTTGTGGTTGAGCTTTGATTTGATCTTTGGAGCGAGGTAAATCTTGAGTTTAACCTTGACTTTAGGGAATTAGGAACCTTGAACTATGTATTATGTGAATTTCATGTGTTGCGGCGTATATGCGAGGTGACAAATGCTTATACGCAGCCGAATTACTTGTTTTCCTGATTTTCCATTTTTCCTTAATTATCCCCTTCCCTGCTTTAACTGTTATATGCTCTAAATGCCTTCCATGCTTTAATTTCTACTTGTTAGTTGTTGTTTCTCCTATTAAAAATGTTATACCTCTTCATGCTTTCATGAGTTGCTGCTATTTTCCTTAAGTGATGTGCTTGCACCTTCTAATTGTCATTTACCGAACTTGACTTACTGTGTAGTATTACCTATGTGAATTTCTATGTTGTACGATATTCCTTTTGTTTCAGCTTTGTGTTATTAATCGTAAAGGTTCTTGTGATTTGAATTATTGATTGACTGTGCATATTGAGTATTTGGTACTGATATGGTGGGATCGGGTTGCATGCCACAACAGGTGGAATAAGGGTGGATTGTTATGGTGAAATAATGGTGAATTATGATACTGATATTGTTATACGGTGGGATTTGGTTGCACGCTGCAACAGGGGGAATAATGGTGGATTGTTACGGTGAAATAAGGGTGAATTATGATACTGATATTGTTATATGGTGGGATCGGGTTGCGTGTCACTACCTATATATATTATTTATTATTGTTAATGTTGTTACAGTGACATAAGGGAGGATTATGTGTTGTACGGTGGGATCTAGTTGTGCGCCGGAAAAACCTATGTGTTTCTATTTCCTTGAGATGTGTTGGTTTTCAGTATTTTCATCGGAATTCTAGGGATTGGCAATTCGGAATGTCACTGGCTTATTTCTTGAGGTTGTAGCTGTTATTTTCAGTTGATTGTCTTATTTCGTTCTATATTTTATTTTCTGTCTTTATTATATACTGTGTACAGGTTGTAGTGTGAGTGACCCGCCTTAGCCTCGTCACTACTTCGCCGAGGTTAGGATCGACACTTAAAGAGTACATGGGGTCGGTTGTACTCATATTGCACTCTGCACTTCTTGTGCAGATTTTGGCATTGGTCCCAGCTGCCCGTGAGGCATTTCAGCTTAGATTTGTTTTGGAGACTCGAGTTAGTTCTACTGGCGCTCACTGAACTTGAAGTCCCCTTCCATTTCCCCTAGTTTACTGTTATTTTTTGTTGAAGACAATTGTATTTATTTCAAACCCTATTTGTTTTACTTCTCGCAATTGGTTAAAATTGGCTTAAGATCCTCTAATGTTGGTTTGCCTAGAAAGTGAAATGTTAATCGAAATCACGGTCCTGAAGGTGAGAATTCTGGATCGTGACAGTGATAATACTAAGAGAGTGGAAGATCCGCCATTTGCCCTAGTGTATTTCCAGCACTTCTATGTATCTTATTAGCCCTGCACTCAAAGAAAACTTCTTAACCCGGGGGGAGGGGAGGCAGTGTTGGTTCGTATCGACTGTAGTACTTGCTTTGCCCGGTCCTAAATTCTGAACTTCTCACAAATTTCTCTCATGAGGTAACTGTTGAGGTTAGCTGCGTTGTCAGTGATGATTGACTCAGGTATCCCAAATTGACAAACAATGTTGTTTCAGATGAAATCCGCCACTACCTTCTTTGTGACACCCTTGAAGGTAGATGCTTCAACCCATTTGGTGAAATAGTCGACTGATACCAAGATGAAACGGTGCCCATTTGATGTGGCAGGCTCTATTGGTCCAATTACATCCATGCCCCAAGCGGTGAACGACCAAAGCAAACCCATCACCTTCAACTCATTGGGCGAAAGCCGGATGAAATCCCCGTGGATCTAGAGCTGGTGACACTTCTGCACGTGGCGGATACTATCGCTTTCCATGATCATCAAAAAGTATCAGGCTCTCAAGATCTTCTTGACTAATGTGAAACCATTCATTTGGGGTCCGCACGTTCCAGGGTGTGTCTCTTCTAATAGTATGGTTGCCTCGGCGGCATCTGCACATCTCAACAAACCCAAGTCCGGGGTCCTCCTATGTAGTACTTCCCTATTAAGGAAAGTTGATTTGCCGACGCCCTGAACGCTCGCTTATGACTATTAATAGCACTCTCTAGGTATTTTCTTGTTTCGAGGAATCTTTTGATATCGTGGTATCATAGTTTACCCTTTGGATCTTAATCTACATGAAAGCAATACGTATTTTGATCCGTGATCTATACCTCGATAGGGTCGATATAATTCTTATCTAGACGTTGAATCATGGATGATAGGGTTGCAAGAGCGTCAACAAACTCGTTATGGATCCTGTGAATGTGCTTGAACTCAATCTTTGTGAACTTCTTGCATAACACTTTTACATAGTGCATGTATGGAAGGTTCTTGACGTTCTTAGTAGACCACTCCCCTTGGACTTGATGTATCAATAGATCTGAATCCCCTATGACCAAAAGCTCTTTGATGTTTATGTCAGCTGCCATCCTGATCCCAAGGATGCATGCTTTATACTCGATCGTGTTATTGGTGCAAGCAAACCTTATCTTTGTTGATGTAAGATAGTGTTGTCCTGATTTCGAATTTAGGACTACCCCAATTCCTACTTCTTTAAAATTCGCTACCCCGTCGAAAAAATTCTCCATTTAGGGTATGACTCTGCAATATCTTCTCCGGCGAACAATACCAAAGTAAGTAGTAAGTGGTACATAATCCTTGTCCAATGGATTCTCTGCAAGGTGGTCAGATAAAGCTAGTCCTTTGATAACCTTTTGGGTTATGTACACAGTGTCAAACGCGCTGAGAAAAATCTTCCATTTAGCTAGCTTTCCTATAGGCATCGGCTTCTGAAAGATAAACTTGAGGGGGTCGAGCCAAGATATCAAATTCGTGGTGTATGCTGACATGTAATGCCTTAGTTTCTGGGCAATCCAAGTCAAAGCACAACAAGTGTGCTCTATCAAAGTGTATTTGGCCTCACATGTTGTGAACTTCTTACTTAATTATTAAGTAGCCTGCTCATTTCTTCTGGTTCCGTGGTACTATCCCAACACATATCCAAAGGCATTATCAAAGACGGACAAGTAAAACAATAGTGGTTTCCCAGGCTGAGGGGAACCAACACTGGTGGATTTAACAAATACTCCTTAATTTGGTTGAAGGCCTTCTGACACTCTTCTGTCCACTTTCTGGTTGCATCCTTTTTCAATAGCTTGAAGATAGGTTCACAAATTACTGTAGAGCAGCTATTAAACGGTTGTTGTAATAAGCCTACCCAGGAAACTCATCACATCTTTCTTGCTCTTGGGCGGCGGCAACTCTTGAATGGCTTTTATCTTTGAAGGATCCAATTCTATTCCTTTCTGCTCACGATGAAAGTCCAACACGGACTTCGAACGCGCATTTTCCTAGACTTGATGATGACGTCGTTCGCATATACCTCAATCTCTTTGTGAATCATATCATGAAAGAGTATCATCATGGACCTCATGTAAGTAGAACTAGCATTTTTGAGACCGAACGGCATAACTCTGTAATAGTAAACTCCCTAAGGTGTAGTGAAGGTTTTCTTTTCTGCATCTTCTTCGTGCATCAGGATCTGGTGGTACCCGGTGAAACAATCCACGAACGACTCCAGTTCATGCTTTTCGCAGTTGTCAATGAGGTCATGAAATATTCATAAAGGGAAGTTGTCCTTCAGGCTGGCTTTGTTGAGATCTCGTTAATCAACACATATCCTGATCTTCCCGTCTTTCATGGATACTGGGACAATATTTGCCAACCAAGTGGGATAAATGGTGACCCGTACTACATTCGCCTCTATCTGCTTGGTTACTTCTTCTTTTATCCTCAAACTTAGGTCAGGCTTTAATTTTCTAGGTTCTTGCTTGACTGGTGGTCTAGCAGGATCGGTAGGCAATCGATGTAAAATGATATCAGTACTTAACCCAAGCATGTCACCATATGACCATGCAAACACAATCGATGTATTGTCAGAGAAGCTCAACCAATTCTTCCTTCTACTCTTCTTATAGATGGATGCTAATTCGGGTTTCTTTTACGTCTTCCTATCTTCCGAGGTTGACCACTTCTGTCTTTTCAAGATTAGGCTTTTCTTGGCTTTCCAGCTGTTCGATATCTTGTGGGAGATTATGTGGCATCGTACTCTCGTCGTATTCTTCGCAATCCAGATCATTTTTCTCGAGGGTTTCGGCATATGTCACAATCGCAGAACGCGGTTTTTAATATTTTTGTTTACTAAAAAAGAAAAACTAAGTATAAATGATGCGGTAAATAAAGTTACAACGGTGTAGTAGAGGAAACTTACAAAAAGGTACAGACACGGTTCAGGCCTCAATTGACCGTGCACCTTGTTTTTCAAAATTTTACAATTCTACCTGCCAAGACTCCCGGCGAACTAAAGACAGGTTGGCAGTCCATTTCCGCAGGTCCTCTCCTAGTTCGGCATTCTGAATGGTCGGTTTCTTGACAACAATTCCTTCACAACATTCCTCAATCATGGTTATGAACAGCCTTCCCATCCCATCGACGATATCATCCTTTGGCGCTGAGCTCTAGCCCGTACACCAAAAATGCTCTGGCACAAAAGCCTTTTTCCTGGAGCTACAAGTCTTCCCAATCAGAGGCTGATAACTTATGCCGGCTCTTCCTTTCTGCCCATTCGGCTCAATCGGTTCTCTTATCCTGTCTGGACGAGCTCCCAGCCCGTTCCTAGTCTGTATTCATATTTCATCATTTCCCTCAACGCCATCTTTGATATATACAGCGATTGCATTCCCAAGTTTTGCTCAGTCTCTTCTATTTCGGTGGTCTGTATGATCTCAACTTCATGGAAAACGACCTGGTCAAGTCCTTCTATGAACAAGATTGCATGTTCCAGATAATCTGATTGGCTTCGTTCACCATGGATTGCGATCTCTTGACAAACCCACTCGAATTTCATGCACTAGCGTAAGGTAGATGGAACAGGCCCTACCATGTGTATCTGGGGTCATCCTAGCAGTAAGTTGTATGAAGAGGAAATATCCATCACTTGGAATAGTATGGGAAACTCAACTAGTCTAATCTGTAGTGCCAAATAAATTTCTCAAATGGCATCCTTCTGCGACCCATTAAAAGACCTTATTCTTACATGACTTTCCTTGACTTCTCTCAGGTGGATACCCAAATCTCGTAGAGTAGAGAGTGGGCAGATGTTCACTCATGATCCTTCGTTAACCAGTACACGGGACACTAGCATATCTCCACATTTTACAGTGATGTGTAGAGTTTTGTTGTGTCCCACTGATTGGCTTCGTTCACCATGGATTGCGATCTCTTGACAACCCCACTCGAATTTCATGCACTAGCGTAAGGTAGATGGGACGGCCCCTGCCATGTGAATCTGGGGTCATCCTAGCAGTAAGTTGTATGAAGAGGAAATATCCATCACTTGTAATAGTATGGGAAACTCAACTTGTCTAATCTGTAGTGCCAAATAAATTTCTCCAATGGCATCCTTGTGCGACCCGTTAAAAGACCTTACTCTTGCATGACTTTCCTTGACTTCTCTCAGGTGGATACCCAACTCTCGTAGAGTATAGAGTGGGCAGATGTTGACTCATGATCCTCCGTTAACCAGTACTCGGGACACTAGCTTATCTCCATATTTTACAGTGATGTGCAGAGTTTTGTTGTGTCCCACACCTTCGATAGGAAGCTCATCTCTTCGGAAAGTGATCATATTTGCTTCAACCATTTTCCCGGTGGTTGCTGCTAGTGCCTCACTAGTGGTGTTGCTCGGCACGCTCACCCCACTTAACATTTTCATCAAGGCATCTTTATGACTCTCAAAACTCATCAGTAAATCCATGATTGATATTTTTTCTAGAGTTTTCTTCAGTTGTTCCTCCTCGGAGTACTATTTGGTTGACATCCTCTTCCAAATTCGTCGGCCTCAGGCTATGTTATATTTCTTCTCTAAATCTTCTCCTTTCCCAAATTCTCTCAATTTTCATCCTGGGGAGTGTAGCACCACCCCAACCTAGTCATACCGTGAGCTACCACAGAATCTGTCATCTTGGCTTTCCCCTTCTACGGATATGTCCATGGGAATGTTTTGTATTCCCGATCCTCTTCGTCTCTGGTAATAGCAGTGGGCTGTTGCTGGTAAGTCTGAACCCTCACCGTAGGTTTCAATTTTACTGTGATCATCAACGTCCTTGTAGGTGGGACCCGTGCAGCCTTAGTGTTTCGTATCGTGATAATGGTTCCTTGAAAATTGTATTCTCATCCAAGGTGGCCATGTTAGCCCCTTGATTTCGGTGATTTGGCACCAGAGCCGGAGTATAGTGAATGGATTCTCTTTTAATGAATGACTCAATTTCATTTTCAGCTTGAAACAATCTTCAGTATCATGCCCATGCACATTTTAATGGTACATGCACCTTTTGGTTGTATCAAAATACTTTGAGGGATTCTCAGGAACCCTTCCTTCTACTGTATATATCAAACATGCTCTCCTCAATCTTTCAAACAGATGAGCCATAGGCTCAGTAGTCGGGGTGTAGTTTCTGGGACCTCTCACTTCAAAGTTCGGGCGAGGTCAGGGTGCATAAGTGGGTCGGTTTTGATTAGTGGTGGTTTAGGTAGGAGCATATGATTGTGGTAGGGTCAGATAGTTATGTGTTCGAGGTGGGTTATATTGAGGTTGGGGATTTAATACGGTCGTGCGTTGTAAACTGGAGCATAGGTAGGTGGTGAATAGTTGTTTGGGGAGTTAAAGGTGTTTCCATGATGTGGGTTGGGTTGATAATAAGGGATGATTGTTGATACCTCTTCTTTTTTCTTCTTTTCGATACCTATTGACCCCAATTGGATTTCTTTACTAGTCGCTTGCACTGCAGCCATGGATTGTACCTTGTCGAATTTTATACCTTCTTCTAGGAAATCTCCCATTTTGACCAGTTCGGGGAATTTCTGTCCCATCATGCCCATCATTTTCTCAAAGTAAATCCCTTTCTGGGCCCTGATGAAATACGTAGTCAATTCCTTGTCTTCCAATGAAGGTTGTGCCCTAGCAGGCCCTGATCTCCATCGAGGTGCATATTCTTAGAATGACTCATACGGCTTCTTATGTAGGTTTACCAGGGCGAATCTATCGATAGTGATCTCTGTGTTGAATCGGAAGTGATTCATGAAATCTTCTGTCATATCCTTTCATGTCCTCTAGTTCCACAGATCTTTTCAAGTATACCAAGTAAGTGTTTCCCCTGTTAGGCTTCTTATGAACAATTTCATCCTCAACTTTTAATTTCTTTCAACTCCAACTAACTTGTCACAATAGGCAGTTAAATGTGCATGGGGATCACTTGTCTTGTCAAAAATGTCAAACTTTGGAGGCTTGTACCATGCCAGCATATTCACATCAGGATAGATACACGGATCCTCATAGTCTAGACTTTCGCTCCCCTAAGCGACTTGGAGGTTCTTCATTTGTTTTTTCAAGGCTTTTAACTACTCAGATGTTGTCTCCTCCTCCTTACGCCTAGCTTCCCTTTTCATTTCATCATAATGGTCAATTCTGTAAGGCACCTTGACCGTGACAGGTGCTGTAAAGGTGGGTTCAGAAACGGCATATATGGGAGGAACATATTGCGCATGTGAAACTGTATGTGTCGCGGGTATATTCTAGTTTTGGTTAGTAGTAAAGGTGACTCCATCACGAGGAGGGGTGTGAACTGTATTGGTGGTAGCGGGTGGATTTTTTGGCATTTGAGCGTAATGTGGTACATATGGAGTGTGGATAGGAGGATTAAGTAGTGTTACTGTAGGTATGATTTGAGTGGTAGGGACCGAAGTCAGGGTGTTGTTAGTCTGGCAAGTAATAGAAGGAAAATGGTCGGGGTTGAATCCAGAGAGGGAAAATGAGTAGGTTATGGGAGCATTGTCACTGCCAGATGTGCCAATTCCCAGATATGTTGTACTTCCTCCCTCAAATATTCCATCTCCTAGGCCATCCTGGCCACATTTTCATCATTCCTTGTATCGTCTTTCTCCCCCGATCGCCCAGGCTATCGGCTACTACCAGAGCCTGTTTGGTCGAGTTATTTATAGGAGACATCTTCCCTTTCGATCTAAAGTTGTACAGTGCTTTCGCCAATTTTGGGTCTACACAAACCAACTTTTCTTTTGGGAAATAACAAAGTAAGAAATGAAAGAAAAAAGAAAAAGAACAAAAATCAGTTTCGTCATTTATACAAATAACATGTCACACAGAGAAGTTAGTTCACGTATTCAGGCAAATGTTTTTTCCTAGAATTTGTTGGACCTATCTTTGCCAGAGGTAGGCCTAAGTGACGAATATTTGACAAAACTGCATTGTTTCATCCTCTTGTTGTGGCTTCGGATCATGTTGCTGACGCCCACAAAGTAGTCAATTGTGGCCTCTCGCTGAAAGAAATGCTCTACTACCCATATTTGAAGCATTAGGTTACATCCCTTAAAGAAATCATACCCTCGTGCACATGCAGAAAAATCCCTTAGAATTTGAGCTACACCATGGGTACCAGAGTGTCTTGGAGGTTGCCTCGGAATGTTACCAGAACCACGGGTAACAAGTTGATATTGATACGCCCTCTTCTTTGCGGGAAAACCAACAATCCCAACACTGCCAAAGAGAAATTTATGGGCTTGAGACTCTCTCACGTTGCCTGGTCACACAAAATTTCTCCCAAGTACCATTCATAGATTTCACGATGTCCGAACCCATCGAACAGTTGGTCTGGGCTTACCCATCAATCCTTGATGTTTCGTAAACCTTGACTGTTTTCCAGACCCAAAGAATCAAGAACCTTGTAACGAGGCATGGTAACTGGTAATAACGATTTCCTCCCTTAAAATGGTAGCTCCGTGAAATTGGTAACTTCTTCTAATGTCGGCACTAACTCACAACCAGCAATCTTGAACACCACCTTGGTCGGGTCCCAGAACTCTATCAGCAGGCGAGTAAGCACCTTGTCAGCTCGGATGTTTAGCAAAGTGGTTAGTGCTCCTAGGTATATTCGGATCTCGTCTCCATGTTTTCGGAAGATATTCTTCCATCATTGCTTCAGCTTGTGTGTTTCTCCCATCACTATATTGATCTCGGAGATGTTTTATTTGATGTCCATTTCTGAAGTGGGTCAAGGACGGGTTTAATAAGTGTTTCTTTGGATATTTAAGTATCTCGTCATGGCTTGTTCGTCCTTCAACAAAAGTCATGTTGTTGGGTGCATGAACTGTTGACATTAAGGTGGCTTTCCTAATTGTGTGTCGATGCAAAGGACCAATTCACCTAAGGTTTATGCAATATGACCTATGTCTGCTAGAGTAGAGTGTTTCCTACTTTTGAATTAGACTGAAAATTGCAAGAAGTTATGTCACTTTACCTGACAAAAGCATTCTCTTAAACTAAAGAATTTTAAAATAAGGTTCGGAGGGGTGTAAAAGACAACCCACGTGTGCCATTGGGTGTGATAGTGTACGGCCAAGACTCGATAGGAAGAAATGTGATGATAGTATATATATAAAGCGGTAACAGACAAAGGTGTAACAATAACAGGCATGATAATAAGCAAGGCAGGTAAGCATGTAATTGAAAATTAGATACAGTTAAAGAAATGTACAAACAAATTTGAGTTCCAAGCCTACTCTAAGTCTGCTAAGGTCAGAACCTAAGTGTGAATCTCCAGCAGAGTCGTCATGTTGTTGCACCCTATTTTGCACGAGTTAAAACAAGATTCAACTTGTGATTTCTCTGTTGTTGATGAAAAGAGTCGCCACCTAATATTTAAAGGTATAGTAGGGTACCTATTTAATTACTAAAATCATATTCTTTATTATTTTGCAAACCGGTGAGATTTTGGTTAAGGGTTCTTGTTCTTCTGGGGGAAGGTGTTAGGCACCCCTTAAATTCTACCTGAGCTAGCTCCATAGGACTTAGACTAGGTTTAAAGGGTTAGTTGTTTGTATTCTGCTTAATTAGTATTAGACAGCCATGTCTTACTGTTTATCTAAGTGAGAGTATAATGTTAGAAAGAATCCGAGATTTAAAAGGGGTATGAGTTTTATAAAGAGTCTTGAAAACTATCGTTGATGTAATTAAAAGAGTTCTAAACTTGAATGGTTTGCATGAAGCATGTAGGAAATACTTTTCTCTCTTAAAGAACGGATGTTCATATAATTCTAAGATGTTATAAGAGAATGATTCTAAGGCATACCTTGGCTTATGAAGTTACCTAAATCTTAGGCTTGAGCAAATGTTTGAATGTCATGCTGGGCTGCAGCACCTAAGTTTTGAAATAACCTATTTCCTTTAAGAGCCTAGTCTTGCGATTCGTTTCTGGTTTTGAAAAAAGGGGCGGTCTCCTTGGCTAAGTTATTTTCAGCTACAAAATCTTCATGAAAAGTTAGTAAAACATATCAGATTAACAACGTGAGAAGTAGATTATTGATGAATAAACAATAGTCACTATCTAGTATTTCTTTTAACCCTATGTTCTTTAAGGCTTGCCTAAGTTATTTATGTAATTCAAAAGATAAAGAAAAATACTAAATAAAACATGACAAGAGCAATGTTATATACATGTAAGAGAATATAATAACAAGATGTAATGAAGCAGTAAAGGGGTACAGAGTGACTCTGGTTTGGACCAGAAAGAGGTAGGCCTAGCAATCAACACGGACGGACAGTAGTAAACTCCGGACTTTCGGATGCACTGGTATGAGATTTTGGCATGAGTTCTTTGAGAAATCAGCAGGCCCATTGTACATGTTCTAAAAAGAAAGAGAGAAATTCATTATACATAATGCTCTATATATACAATCATACATGAATGTGTAAGTAAGTGACTTGAATAGAATATAACAAACCAATAACACTTAAATATTATGAAGGTTATACTAATGTGGGGTCACATATGACTAAGTAATTTACATTGAAAATCTTTCGTTGTCATTAAACACTAAACTCAAAAGGAGTAATAAATATAAATGGATTAGAAGCTAAGGGTAGAGCTCCATTAAAGGTCAAATCCCCCTTTTCATCCTCTGACACTTCAAAGTTTCCAAAGGTCTCCAGGGTCCAGCGCAATGCTTGTGCTAGGGTGAGCAGCCCAACCTGGAGTTTAACTCTACTCCCAAATACCTCTAACAATTAATGACTCACTCTTCCCCATGGGTTTAAGTGCCAATAAGGAACTTTAAATGTAAACCATCCACCATAGCAATACAATACCACAGAAGTATACACCTTTCTTAATATACTAAACATAATATCATAAAGGCACAAGGCAGTTTATTTAAAAATTATATAACCATATTTCAAAAAACCAAGTAGATGATTAACACATTAAACAGGTCCAAAAGGATAAGTTTCAGACACACATAGATGCAGAGATATTATCATTCTACCACTAAAGGACCAAACACCTGAGATCATGTATCTTAAGGATAGAGAAAGAGCACACAGTTCAAATCTTCAACAGTTTATGAATACAGATGTATTTGCCTTGACAACTTAATTTGACTAATCATTGATTGTTTTAACTCAAGTCTTGTCTTTACCACACATAAGTTATCAATTCTACTAGATGCTTTTGAAAGTACCAACAAGGATTTAGGAAAACATACATAATCAGAACCTCTACAGATGTTGTTAGAGATACCAAAATACAATCGAAGTTTCAACAAGGCTACATGTTTACTAATTAAAATGGAACTCCTAAGAGTGCTTAATATAAACTCATGCCACCAGTCTTAATTATATTTAAAATTAATGACATGATCACCTTTCTCTGAGAACATTAACCTCACACTAATCTCACTAAGAATAAGCAGGTTGTTATATCCAAGAAGTAGCAATAAGAGATTCTCCTTAGAGTTCACAGACTAGGTTCAATTCATGTTGAAGGAGAGAGAGAACTTAATGCAATTTCAGGACAGTGCAAACATGCATGAAATCATGAAGGACAAATAGGATCATTTAAGAACTAGAATGGGTGCAGGATCACAAAAGAAAAACATATACAAAGGCACTTAGCAAAGATCATAAACTAGGTCTTGATTTATATTAGATGTTGAGTTGTTAGCTTCATTTAGGAATCTCTTAAACAACATTAATAGAGTTGTGTGTGTTGGTTGACTGACCAATATTACCCTATGCATATGACATGATTAGTTTCTTTTCAAAGGGGCTCTAGGTCTCACATTCATACTGATTTTATTTGAAGGTCAAAGCACATTGCAATATTCAGGCAAAGCAGATGATCTCAAAGTCTTTCATTAGTTCTAATACTAGACATACATACTCAACAAGTTTTAATTATATTGGATGCACAAGCATGAGCATGAAGGACAAAACAGAGACGAATGCAAAACTTTCATTCAAATACATACATACATAAGATGTTTCAGCCGAGGGTATGACTTTACAAACAGGGTTGATTTTCAAACCTTATGAAGTCAAGTCAATAATATTATTTAAGAAGTTCAATATAGGGTAGAATTTATATAGAGTACATCTAACTTAGTTGTACAGATTAAGGATGAATATCTAAACATGAAGAAGTTCTGCTCAACCTACTGTCATAATAGTTATTGTCCAGTCATAGCAGACACAATTGAAACTTAATTTTTAAGAGATAACCTGGTCATGACAGAATGCATACAATGGATTAAACCTTAAGCATTCATGTATGTTCTAGTTAAAGTCATCAAATAAAAACCTCAAATACAGAACAACAGACAACACTAAACAAAATTAGTGTGATATACATGAAGACCAAAGCAAGAAATTTGATGTTTGAACAAGCATTGGAAGTTATTAAGTCATATTAAGGAGCTTAATTATATAGGATGTCTTATTCCAAATAATAGTCCTCAAGGTCACATAATAGTTTAATCAATACTGATTCGAGACACATAAAAGTATAACAGTCAGTCATAAATCAATAACAAATCATTATGAGAAGGAACAAACAGTCATAAACTAATGAAAAACTTCATAAATGAAAGCAGTCAATAGAAAGACAATAGTGTATTCACGATTTCGAATAAAACAATCAAATGAGAAGGGGTGGAGGTATATTGGCCTCCTTTTATACGGTCCAAACAAAGGTTTACTTAGCCATATAGGAACCAAAGTTTCAAGCTTTGAACAGTGAGAGAACTCGGAAACAAAAGGGAAACAGAAACCAGTAAGAGAGCCTAAACTTTCAAATCTTAGTGTTTTTTTTGTGCTCGTATTACATTTCTTATCTCTTGTTAGGTTTGTTAGGTAAAAGCATTGAAGGCTCTATTTATAGTAGTATTCAATGCCTTAGGTTCATAAATTCAAACTAAATAGTGGAAGATGACAGAGAGTTGATGATGTGAGAATGATTGAGTGAAAATCAGAGACGGGAAGAGGTTAAAATAGTGATAGATAATTACCTGAGCATGGGAAGTGAGAGATCAACCGTTAAAGCGTGAGAGACCATCGGTCGGAACCCTAATACCCAGAGGTCGTTGAATTTGAAGCCTCTTGATATCGTATAACAACGATGAAGCCTGCTAATGTCTTCATGCTTTCTTCGATTTAAAAGGTCATGGGAGAAAATCATACGAATTAAAGTTTCACGTTTTAATCTATGACTCCATGAATAGGGCTTTTGAAATCAAATGGTGAAAATGAAAAGAACAACAAGATTTAAAGTACATGAGCAAGATGGATGGCCATGCATGCCATGGATTTAAAAGTTCACAGGTGATTTGAGGTTTCGTCTTTGGGGTTAGGCTTTTAGATTCAGAGATTTTGAATCTCAATGTTGAAAATAGAAAGAGGACAGCTGGATTCGCGGATAGGGTAGAATATTGAGTGTTTGGGGTTTAATTTTTGTGACCTTGCACCTATTTGTGCAAGGTTTCTTGACTGATGGGCAAGGGGGATATGAGAGAACAGAGAAGAGGGGAGGAAAGAGAGGCGATCGTTCAACGTAAAAATCATAAGGGTTAGGAGAATAGTTGGGGTCATCTCTTAGGTTAAGCTTAGGGGAAGGGATCTGGGCCTTTGATCTATTAGATTCAACTGTCCAGATAATTTTAGGTTTAAACGTTTTTATGGACGAAATTTGAGGGCCATTATATCTCTTGGTTTTGATGACCAAGATTAAGCTTGCTGGGATATTAAAATTAAAAGGGAAATGGAGACAAATTCAGAACCGTTGATTTGTGGGATGGACGGCTCGGATCAGTTGAGTTTGTTATGTGAGTGCTTGAGATAGGTCACATGGCGCACATCTATTGGTTTAAAGGAAATGGAAAGGATTTCCAAGGTGGATTGTAGGGATGATTTGCACTGGGTCAATTTCGGATTGGGCTTCGGTGTTGGGCTAGAAATGATTTAAAACATAGCCACTTGGTCTTTAATAGAGAATTGCAATTATAGCCTTTAGCCTATTTTGATTCCTTTTATAACTAAAGTAAATAAGCTTAATAATTTTCAATAAAATGTAGTGAAGTTCCAATTATTGTATACATTACTAACTATGTCATTAATTGTTTTATGAATACATCATTTTTTGAATTATAACATTAATTTCAAATTATTAACATAGTATTCTAATTAAATAGAATTTACAAAATAATTCATCAAATCAAATGCAAAGCCTATATGATGTTTTATAAAACTAATTAATAACCTAAAATACCAAGCATAGTATTATTATAACACCAAATTATTAATTTCAAAATTACTAATACTAAATTAATCATGTAAAGGCATTTTTTATTGGTTGAAAACGTTTTCGAAATATTCATTGTAAATTATTAAGTATAAATAAATTAATTTAAAAGGGAGGGTTAATTGGCCGTCAACAACTTGTAACAACCCGATTGGTTGTTTTTTGTATTTGAACCTTATTTCCCTATTTTATGCTTTTCGTATGTGTATTTATTGATTTTGACTTGGGGGTTTGCTTTTCACGGGGTTCGGGAGTAAATTGGAACACTTAGTTTTATTTTGGAAGCCTTAAGTTGGAAGAGCTGACCAAGGTTTAAATTTCTTGTAAACGACCTCAAATTGGTGATTTGATTATTCTAATAGGTTCGTATGGTGAGTTTGTACTTAGGCGTATGTTCGAATTTGGATTTGGAGGTTCCTAGAAGGTTCTGAGCCTATTTGGCGAAATTTAACAATGTGAAGAATAAGAGAGTTCTTAAGCTTGACCGATAGTTGGCTTTGATGATACTATACTTTGACTATTGTTTTAAACTTGTAATAGGTTTGTTTACTTTTATGGAACTTGTGTATAGAGTTTGATTGTGATCCGAGTTGGTTATGCGTGAATCGGATGGTTGGTTAAAGGTTTAAAAGTTCTTGAAATTGAGAGAAGTGCAACTTGTGGTTTGAGCCTGATTCTTGATTGTAGATTATATTTTGATGTTTTGCGCTTATGACTGAGTTCTTATGAGGATTATTTTTGTGTGGATGTTTGGAATGGGGCATGAGGGGCTCGAGTGAGTTTTCTATTGATTTCAGACTATTTTTCTAAGTCGGGATTTGCTGGTGGTGCAGTCATCGCATTTGCGATGATCTGCTCGCAAATGCGATGTTGTCTGATTCTCGCATTTGTGATAGGGGGCTTCGAAGGACAGCTTCATAGTTGTGAAGCTGGTTTTGCATTTGCGAGTGTCACATTTGTGACTTCTGAGGCTTAGGGGGCCAGCTCGCATTTGCAACCTGGGTTTCGCAATTGCAAACTAGAGTTTGCAATTAAGGTATGTGCCGCTAGGTTAATGGTTGGTATTTAAGGATTTTAGCTAATTCTCTCATAATTTGAACCCTATACTTAGAGAGGGGCGATTTTCCTTGGAGATATTCATATAAGACCAAGGGATTCGAGCCAGTTGGAGGTGATTTCTAAGGGCAATGGAGTTTTGGAGAGCTGATTTGGGCTTGTTGAGGTAAATATCTTGCTAAATCTTGTTGTGAGGGAATAACCCTTAGTATATGACCTTTTCTGTCTAATTGGAATGTGTGACAAGCGGCCGGTGCTATGTATGATTTATTTTTGGATTAGACTTTAGGCTTCTATCACACCTTATTTGGATTGTGCGCTCCCTATGATTTATGTTTTAATCATTTGTAAGGCAACATGAACTTCTTAAATCATGCTAGAGATCATGTGTAGAATCTGATTTCTTGTTTGAACATGACGCTCGTTGTTGTATGGTGTATCTCCCTAATCCGATCCATAGTTGTGCACTTCGCACATGCATATAACTTAGAATGTTACTTTTTCTCAGTCTGTGAGTATGTGATTTGATATCTGTTGTCGCACACATTTAGTATTTTATATGCTTTGTGTGCGATGGACTGGATTGACAACACATGAGTGGTATATGAGGGTTGAGTTATTATAGCACGCAAGTTGTCCATGCAGTTTTTATGATTATGGAACATGAGTTGTCCGTGCAGCGTGTGGATAAGGATCCATTCCCCTAGGATCGTCCTATCATGTTTCTCCTTGATGACATACACACCGATTATGGAAACTGATTAGCGTTTGGGTTTTTTATATCTCCTCTATATATGCAAACTCCTTGGATGTATATATGATTTTTAACGCATATCTTCTCTATATGCTAGCTCCATAATGTACATGTCTTTATATGCATATCTTCTCTATATACTGCCTTACTTGGTGGAATACATCACGGTACATATCTTTTCTATATGTCAGTATGTGTGTCTTGACTTTCTATTCATGAATATCTTCTTTATATGCAATTGTTGATGGATTATTTGATATCAAATGCATATGTTCTCTATATGTTGAACTGTTAGTTCGTTTCTGATGCTTGTGCATAGCTTTTCTATGTGCACCGTTTGTCTTACCTGTGCTTTATGCTTAGATTCTGGTATTGTTGTTGTGTACATATATTTTCACGAACTGTACAGGTTCTATAAGTGAGTATCATTGGTCACTCTTGCCACTACCTCGCCGAGGTTAGCCATGATACTTGCTGAGTACATGGGGTCGGTTGTACTCATACTATAATATGCACGTAATTGTGCAGATCCAAGAGTCAGACCTTGTTGAGTATTGAGAGCAGTTGATGCCGCGGTTGAGATCCAAGGTAGAGCTACTTCCTGATTGCAGTCTCTGGTGTCTCTTTCTATCTTTCGTTACTTTTATTATTTTAGACAGTATACTGTATTAGCGGACTTGTATTCATATATTAGAGATCATCACTTAGTGTTACCAGTTTCTGGGGATTTGTTGAATCAATCTAGTATTTATCTATGATTGTTCGACTTTCAGACTCATTCTTTATGTATATGTTATTATTTTTGCAATGTTTTATGATTGCCTTCCCTAGTAAGTGAGATTAGGCGCCATCACGGCCCGTGGGAGTTTTGGGTCGTGACATTGGTATCAGAGCTTAGGTTTCCTAGGTCTAACAAGTCATGAGAAAGTCTAGTAGAGTCTAGTGGATCATTACAAAGACGTATATACTTATCTTTGAGCGGGAACATAACTGTCAGGAAAACTTCTCTTTCTTTCATTATCTATTGTGCGGATTTGGTTATCCTCAATTTTGAATCTTTGATCTTTTATTCGCTCATAGATGGTGAGGACACATTTTCCTGGAGTAACTAAGCAGGTGCTAGTAACCCAGGCCAGAGCCACTACAGGTCGGGGTCGAGGCAGAGCCAGAGGTGAAGCATGCCCCACAAGTAGGGGCCCTGCTATAGAAACCACGATGGAGCCACAAGTATCTCTAGTTGAGAAGTAGATTCCTGATCATAATGAGTTGATGGAACTAGCTCAGGCTCTGAAGGGAACTATTGTTATACTTGTGACTCCAGGAGACTTTGCTCACAGTCTGAGTGTTTCCAAGGGTTTGACTCAAGAGTATGGTCCCAGTTGCTCCAGCTACTTCCTAACTAGGGGAGGAGCCCAAAATCCCGCCGCACATACACCAGAGCAGTTGGTTGCTGGTTATCAGACATCGGGAGTTCTGCCGGTGCAATTAATTAATGTAGTTCAGCCCGATATTAGACTAGCCTTGACTGTTGAAGAGAAGAACATGATGGAGAGATTCTAGAGACTTCATCCTACCCACTTCACTAAAGAGCCTATTGACGATGCACGAGGTTTTCTTGATTAGTGTCACTGGGTTCTACGTAGTTTGGGTCTGGAGGACTCGAATGAGGTTGATATTGTCACTTTTCAGCTAACAGGGCCAGCCTACAGATGGTGGCAAGCTTATGAGTTGAGTAGTCTAGCCGGCGCGGCACTATTCATATGGTCTCAGTTCATACTCACATAAATGGGTTCTGCAGTGAGTTCGAGCATCTACACCATCAGGGTATGTCTATGACTCAATATGAGATGAGGTTCATGAATCTAGCATGTCATGTTGTCTTCTTGGTCCCTACTGAGAGGGAGAGGGAGAGGAAGTTCATTGAGGGCCTCAACTTTGGTATTCGATATGGGATGGCCCAAGAGGCCGAGACTGATACTAGGTTTCACTAGGATTTGGAGATTGCTAGTCGTTTAGAGTGTATCCGCAGGTGGGAGAGAGAGGAGCGAAACACCAAGAGATCTCGTGGTTCATGTGGTTTTGGTGGTGCCTCATCTGGATGCTAGGGATGTCGCACCCTATTTTCTCGTGAAAGTAGGTTTCGATATGTGACAACTCTTTAAATGGGGTTAAAAGATAATATCCTCCACCTAATGATTTTTCAAGATGCGTTGGGCTACCTATTTTCAAACAACTTTGTTTTAACTAGTCTATGTCACCAAAAATCGAGTAAATGATCAAATTACCTCAAAAAGAAGGTGTTAGGCACTCTTCGAGGTCCACAACTGTGGTTAGTGATCATACAAATTGCTTTATTATCAAACTAAATGAATAAATAGTCAAAACATGTTATTAATTATTCTAAGTAGAGTGGAATGATATAATTAATTGAAAGAAGTAATACGAAAATAATGTAAAGAGAATAATTTGGAAGAAAAATACTTCATTCATTGACTAATATTAATTGGAAAAAACTTTTGATTACAAATATGTTCAACCTTAGAACTACTTAAACAAATCTAAATTTCTTAATAAACTAATCACTAAGACTAGATATACAAGAGCGATTAGACACAGTGGGGGTCCTAAACTTTTTAGCATAAAGGATCAACCCGTGCAACATAAATAATACTTCACAACCCTAAGTCCAATAGTTGCTCATATTATCCAGCGAGCAGAGACTATCATCTTCAGCTACCCGATTACCATCTTTAAGTTGTTTGTCTAAAGCGCACTAATTTACTTATAAGTCATACCCTATATGTTCCTACTTGTCCCATGCATATTGTACATGAGGTGTTGGACAGCTATAAGGGTGGTTCTAGACTCATCCTAGGCTACTCAAAATTAAAAGACCGGGCACCAAATAGTTTAAGCAAATAGGAGTTCACAGAAGCACAGTTAGCATAAAGGGCTCACATTTACCTGCATAGGTTAATTCATGTAAGTGCCAAACTATTACTAATCCAACGGTTTATAAGGAGGTGGCAGAGTTAAAGGTTGGATCAACCAATTATCCTATAAACATGGTTTCATTGTGGAGGCATGTTGGTCAGTTTATTAGTTAACTCGTATCATCGAATTAATAGATTTGGACCTAGAACATGATTTCTAGGTGAAGCTGTAAGTGTCCAGTTGTGATAGTGAAGGAATATGAACTAATTAGATGTTAAGCCTATAAACATGATTTCTACGTGGATAACGAGAAGACTTCATTATTAAATCTTATAGGCAGGATCTCCATGTGATTTAAGTCTCAAACTATTAGATTATGCAGTGGTCAAGGGATATAAGCCGTTGATTACAATTCAATAGACATGATTTCTAGGTGCAAGGCATTTGGAATATAGTTCTTAGAATATGGTAGCACAAATAGTTGGATTATTTAGTAAAAAGCTCTATATGCATGATTGCTAAGTGTTGAGTCCTAAGATATGATTTCTAAGTGTAGTAGCAGATAATCGAACAAATTAGCATAGAGTAGGTCCTATAGGCATGAATTCAAAACGTAAAGACTTAAGCCCATAATATCTAGACGATTGTAAAGATAAACAAGTGAATAAATACATGAGAAACTCTAGGCATGTTAACTAGGTGATGTTGGTTCATTAGCCTATTAGACAAATACTACGGGCAGTGTCTCATTCATATTAGCTAAATTCGTAAGCTCATGGTTTCTAGGTGAAACGGATAAGAGATAAATTTCATATAGGCTTGATTTGCTAATAGCAAGTAACACATAGGAAATTAAACATGATTTACGATGGCAAGTAGCAGGCAAGGATGCTTAAACCTATAGGCATGTTATACTCAAGAATGCAAGAATTAACCTAGTCGTACCATCAACAGTCTCACTACTTCTTGCAAGCAGCAGGCCCAAACTCCAGATACGCAGGGGAAAGCTGATAGCACAGTTTCTGGCCCAATACCAAATTTGGCCCAACAGACCAGGTCTAAACTTATAAGCAAACCAACTTTGGTTATCAATGATAACTAACACCTAACAAGAGTACCAAGAATGCAAGTGAAAGTCTATGAAAATAGATCATCCAGACGACTTCATACTTAAGCAAGAAACACATATGCACTCAGGAGATTTTGATCCTTAATGTTTACAAACGAACAAAGAACAGGATACTCAAAGTAATATTTTAAGATGTGATATCTAAGAGATGAAAGAGAGCACAGAAGGAGGACAAAGAACACACTTGAGTCTCCATCAGATTTTTAAAAGTCACATAAGGGATACTACAAACATATATTCTAAATACAACATCTAAGAGGTGTAAAAACACATAGGTCTATCAGAACAAAGTCACGCATTGGGTAGTTAATCAAGCTCATGGAATCAGTTCAAAAGTGACAGCATCTCAAGGACGGGTCCCCTAGAATGGTCAGGACTTAATCATAGAGAACATATAGGGGAAACCTAGTATAAAAGGTCTAAGTTAGAAGCATCCTGTAGACATGGCTCCTAAGCAGGGCACTCAACAAGCCAAATAGATGGTATGCAGTTATCTGGTTTCAAAGAAAATAGGGAATCTTATAGGTCCATCAGAACACATAACATATGGAAAGGATTTATGTGAAGAAGTGTCTAAACTAAGCTGACTAGCAGCATCAAGACATGGACATATGAAGTTCTACACTATTCACATAAGTTGCAATGAAAATTAAACAACATATAACACGATAGGGGACTGAAATTCATACAATTAGAAGACCAAAGTCCTAAAGCATTATTTCTACTTGAAGGTTTTTACATGGCAGTTGAATATAGAGAATGCAAGCATAAAATACATATTCATTAATAGGAAAGGAGATCATAGTAAACAAGTGTGATGACACAAAAGGTCATCCTATGTTAATCTAAATCTGTGTTCCGAGGCCCTGAAAGCCTCCGTTAACCTCACCTCGATATGCGTGCGCATCCCGGACGTGTAGCTGAGAAGATTTTATGTGAAAACTTGATGAAAAGTTGAAATTTATAGTAATTAATTGATTAAAGTTGACTTTGGTCAACATTTTTGGTAAACGGACCCGGACCCATGATTTGACGGTCCCGCAGGGTCCGTAGGAAAATATGGGACTTGGGCGTATGCCCGGAATCGAATTCCGAAGTCCCAATTCCGAGAAATGAATTTTTAAAGAAAATTATTTTCTGAAAATAATAAAGACTTTTGAAAATAAATTTTGATGTGAAACATGTGTTATCGGGGCCGTATTATGGTTTCGAAGCCCGGAACAGGTTTAATATGTGTTATATGAGCTATCTGTAAAATTTGGTGTAAAACGGACTTGGTTTGACGTGTTTCGGATCAAAAATGGAAAATTTGATAGTTTATGAACTTTGAGAAAATTCTATAGATTTTGGAGTTTAATTCATTGTTTTTTATGTTATTTTGGTAGTTTCATTACTCGAATAAGTCCATATGATGATTTTGAGGTCGTGTGTACATTGGGTTTGAGGTTCCGAGGGCTCGGGTGAGTTCCGGGTAGGTCCCGAGAGGTCTTTAGGCTTAAAATATAGATGTTGGAGGTCACATAACTCAGATATCTGAACCTACCAACGAGGTCCGCGGTCCTTTTTCGCGGACCGCGCTAAGGGCTTCGCGGCCGCGGCCGCGGTCGTTTTTTTGCGGTCCGCGGTGGAGGAGCTGGGCCACTGGTTGGACTTCGGAGGCCTATATCTTTTGATCTTCAAGGAATTTTGAGATGATTCAAAAACTACAGTTGTAGCCCTTCGTGTCTAGTTTCTATAAAGATAAAGAAATCGTAATTGTGACCACTGTAAAGAAAGTTATGGCCAAAATACTAAAGCTTGTCACTGCAGTCATTTTTCTTGGTTTTCTTCAACTTTTCTTGGTCTTTGCTAGTGCGGCTGCAGTCCATTTTTTGCTGACCACGGTGGGGGACCTGAGGGGGGTATAAATAGACGGGAATTTCAGTTATTTTCATTTTTCAAAGCCCTAAAAACATAAGAGGCGATTTTCCAAACACTCTTTCTTCTCCAAAACATTAGTAAGTGATTTGTAACCAATTTTCTTTACTCCTAACTTCTTTTACAAGATTTCACCCTAGAATCTAGGCCAAAAATCATGAAATCAAAGTAAAAGTTAGGGGTTTTGTGTAGAGTTAGGGTTTGGGGAATTTTAGGTAATTCAACCTCAATTTGGGGTCGGATTTCAAAACAATTATATATTTGGACCGTGGGGGTACGGGTGATCGAATTTCGGTCCGAGCCTCGTGTTTGGACCAAGCGGGCCCGGGGTCGAATTTTGGTATTTTTGGAAGAATTCTAGGAAATGGATAATTAGGCTATGGGATCGATTTATTGAGTCATTATTGATATACTTAAGTTAATTATGTCTAGATATTGTTGTTCCCGAGTTGAATTCAAAAGGAAAGGCGGTGTTAGAGGCTTGATTGTTANTTATGATAATGACTGATATTTTCCCCTTGTCGGGTGATTATGATTTGTGATTCCACTATGCTGCATTCCTTGCCATTTTGATAATTGTCATTGCATTGGTGAGGAAGAGTGTAAAGCACGAAGGGTGATGTCGTGCCATGATTTACATTGATCACATCATATATTGCATAGTGAGGAAGAGAGTAAAAGCACGAAGGGTGATGCCGTGCCATGATTTAAAATGACCACATCATATATTGCATAGTGAGGAAGAGAGTAAAAGCACGAAGGGTGATGTCGTGCATGATCTATATTTAAAATCACGAAGGTTGATGTCGTACCATGATTTATATTGAAAAGCACGAAGGTTGATGTCGTGCCATAATTTACATTGGCATACATGATACATTGCATCGTGAGGAGGAGAGTAAAAGCATGAAGAGTGATGTCGTGCCATGATTCATGTTATCTTACATCGTACATTGCATTGTGAGGAAGAGAGTAAAAGCACGAAGGGTGATGTCGTGCCATTTATTACATTTCTGGCATTATATTTGTTACATTAGCATATTTCTGATAAATTGCCTTCTTGTCTGTTCCTATGTACATAATTAACCGCTCTATCTCACTTGTTACCCCATTGTCTGCTCCTGTATCGCCCTACGTGTATGTTTATCTCTTGCTTTGTTTTTTCACGATATATGTTGTAGAATAGGACAGCTTAGCGTTTGCTGTCAAGTCTAGCCTCGTCACTACTTCGTCCGAGGTTAGGATCGGCACTTACTCAGTACATGGGGTCGGTTGTACTGATGCTACACTGCACATCGTATTGTTGTGCAGATCCCGCACCCGGACCCAGTTGGTATCGTTGAGGGAGTATCCTTCAGTCCACCCTAGAGGCTTCAAGGTATACCCACTGGCGTTCGTGGGCCTTGGTGTCTCTCCTATCCCTAGTTCTTTATTTCTGTCTTGTCTTTCCTCTAGTTTTCAGAGACAGTCATGTATTTCCTCTCAGACTTTGTATTTATCTCTACTATAGACAGTTCGTGAGTTTGTGACTCGAGGTTTTGGGGAATTATTGCAACGTTGTATTATGTTATCCTTGCTTAGCTTTGACACTTTATCTATTTCCGCTGTTAAAAAAATTGTGAACTGTTTTTAGTTTATTCTGTTAATATGGTGTTATCATGTTAGTTTAACTGTACACGTTGGCTTGTCTAGCGGGTTCAACGTTAGACGCCATCATAGCCCGAAGGTGGGATTTCGGGCCGTGACAAGTTGGTATCAGAGCTCTAGGTTGCTTAGGTCTCACAACTCACGAACAAACTTGGTAGAGTCTGAGGGATCGGTACGGAGACGTCTGTATTTATCCCTCAGAGGCTGCAAAGTTAGGAATAACTCCACATTTCTTCATCTCCATCATGCGAATTTATTCTATCATTAATGATTAACTTGCCTACTCTTTGTCCTCACACTAATTTCGACAACACGCGAAGCATCTACGACCGAACAAGAGAGGAAGCCCCAGTGACAGCTACGATCAAGGGAAGTGACAGAAGAAGAGCGCAGTCTAAAGCTCGAACATCAGCACTTATTGTACAGTCTCAAATGGATCTAGATGCGGAGGTTCTAGCTCGGTCAGTATATGTTGAACTAGTTCAGATTCCTGAAGGATTTATAGCTACTCCATGGTTGCAGGATGCACTAGTCTGTTTTATTGAGGTTGGACAAGTTACCAAACAAGTTCCACTCCATTTCAGTGGTATATCTTTTGAAGACCCAGATGATTTTCTTGACCGCTTCCATGAAGTATTGCACACCATGGGAATAAGTGTAAAGCAACGGGTTTGATTTATATGAGTTTTGAAGTTTAACATCGTGGATTATCAGGTATTCTGACCTATGATTTCATGCCACGTGGGGGGAGTCCACTGTCAAGTAATAGATTGCGAGGCCGCGTGTCATATCGGTTGTGGCTTGTAATGTATAAGGTCGGGGATTTTTGCAAGAGATAAAGCTGGGAATTTTGGTATGTCTACCTCCTTGATAACCCTATACCTCAGTACCGGAGGAGTTATTCAAACAACTTGAAGTCTAAAAAAGTCTACTTCTGCGTCAGGTCATTCGACGGTATCAGAATATGCCATCAAGTTCGATAAGTTAACCCGTCATCCTCCTACGTTGGTTTGTATAGCCAGAGGGCGAGTCCCTAGACTCATTAAAGGACTCAAAAATGATTGTAAATTTTGGAAGACTCAGGGCAGGATGATACTTTATGTCGGCTAGTGGTAGAAATTGCCCTAGACTTGGGAGAGTCATATTTCATCAGAGCACTCAGGCTACGTGCCCCCTTTCAGCTACAACTCAACTCAATAACCACCTGGGGAAATAGGAGTCGGAATGTCGGAAGTGGAGGTTAGATTCATAGAGGTGGAGACCCAGTCTGTTGATACATTTTCTATGGTATGAATGAGGTCGTTATATTAAATGATTTCATTAAAAGAACAATCTCTAATTATTATAAAGTGGTAATTTTTTGAATTTAATTCGGTTATGCTTATCTAATAAAATTCTTCTAATATGCTCCTCTTTCGGGTGAGCTTCATAACTCAAAAATCTACTTATGTGAATACTTGTATTGAGAAATTCTATGGGAATAACTGTGTTTACCATTAGGTGTTAAAAATTTTCTTAACAAAAAATATCTAAATGAAGGAAATGGAATGTTTCGAGTGGCACGATATGCATATTACTTGTGATTCAGAATTGAAGACGAGATCCTCGCGTGTTAAAATTATTTGGTATATATAGACCAGACCTCGAGTCGCGGTGGAAGTTATGTAAGGATGAGATCCTTGTGATGAAAATTCTTGTGTTTAAATTCTCCCTTGTGAATTAAATTTTGTTTCTTTTTACTATAAGTACTGGTAGGAAGTCATGCTTGTTAAAGACTTATGTATAAAAATATGAGTAATAATAATAATATTAATTAATAAATAAATAAATAAACTAATTAACCATCTATGCGTAATTTGCTAAATTCGTGCTATAATTATGGAGCCTTAACTTACAAGGTAGGTTCTCGTTCCAGGTGGCGTTAGATGAGGCACGTTATTTTGGGTAATTATGAGATCTTCAAGCATCGTATCTCGATATCAGTATTGTGAAGGAATTGGAGGAGGAGCTGCAAGATTTGTTGGGTAAAGACTTCGTTAGGCCTAGTGTTTCTCCTTGGGGTGCTCCAGAGTTGTTTGTTAAGAAAAAAGATAGCTCAATGAAGATGTGTATTGACTACCTGCAATTGAACAAGGTTACTATTAAGAATAAGTGTCATTTGCCGAGGATTTATGATTTATTAGACCAGCTTCAGGGTGCTACAGTGTTCTCCAAGATTGATCTGAGATCTGGGTACCATCAGTTGAGGATTTGGGCGTCTGGTGTCCCTAAGACAGCCTTTCGCACTCGTTATGGGCATTATAAGTTCTTGGTGATGTCATTTGGATTGACAAATGCCCCAGCGATTTGTCGTTATGGTCATTATGAGTTCTTGGTGATGTCATTTGGATTGACAAATGCGCCAGTGGTTTTTATGAAGATGATGAACCGAGTGTTCAGGCCTTATTTGGACTCGTTCGCTATTGTTTTCATTGATGATATTTGATATACTCTTGCAGCCTAGAGGAGCATGAGCAGCACCGTAGAGTCGTCCTCCAAACTCTGAGGGATAGTCAGTTGTATGCCAAATTCTCCAAGTGTGAGTTTTGGTTGGGTTCAGTTGCATTTCTAGGCCATGTGGCTTCATCAGAGGGTATTCAGGTGGATCCCAAGAAGATTTCAGCAGTTAGAGATTGGCCCAGACCCACTTCAGCTACAGATATTTGGAGCTTCTTGGGTTTAGCACGATATTATCGCCGATTTGTGGAGGGATTTTCATCTATCGCAGCCCCGATGACCAGGTTGACCCAGAAGAGTGCTCAGTTCAGGTGGTCTGATGAGTGTGAGGCGAGCTTTCAGAAGCTCAAGACAGCCTTGACCACGGCACCAGTGTTAGTGTTGCCCTCAGGTTCAGGACCGTATACTGTTTATTGTGATGCTTCACGGGTTGGGCTTGGTGTAGTGTTGATGCAGGATGGCAAGGTTATAGCCTATGCTTCCCGTCAGTTGAAGATTCATGAGAATAACTATCCAGTTCATAATTTGGAGCTTGCAGCCATTGTTCACGCTTTGAAGATTTGGAGGCACTATCTGTATGGAGTGCCATGTGAGGTGTTCACGGACCATAAGAGCTTGCAGTATCTATTCAGACAGAAGGAGTTGAACATGAGGCAGAGGAGATGGTTAGAGTTGCTGAAGGATTATGATATGACCATTCTTTATCATTCGGGAAAGGACAATATGGTGGCCGATGCTTTGAGCCGGAAGTCAGTCAGTATGGGAAGTCTAGCTTATTTATCAGTCGGGGAGGGACCTCTTGCGTTGGATGTTCAGACCTTAGCCAACCGATTTGTGATATTGAAGGTTCTGAGACTGGCAGTTTGTTGGCCCATATCGTGGCCCGTTCTTCATTTTATGATCGTATTCGGGCCAGGAAGCATGATGATCGTTACTTATGCACTCTTAGAGATATGGTTCGACATGGAGGTGCCAAGCAGGTCACAGTGGATGATGAGGGAGTTCTGAGGATGCAGGGCCGTATTTGTGTGCCTGATATTGATGGCATTCATGAGTTGATACTTCAGGAGGCCCATAATTCACGGTATTCCATTCATCCGAGCGCCGCAAAGATGTACCAAGACTTGCAGAAGCATTATTGGTGGCGTAGAATGAAGAAGGATATTATAGCTTATGTAGCTCGGTGCTTGAACTGTCAGCAGGTGAAGTACGAGCACCGGAGACCCGGTGGATTGATGCAGCAGATTCAGCTTCCTGAGTGGAAGTGGGAGCGTATCACCATGGACTTTGTAGTTGGGCTCCCACGGACTCAGAGGATGGTTGATGCAGTTTGGGTTGTTGTGGATAGGCTGACCAAGTCAGTGCACTTCATTCCGGTATCAATGTCGTATTCAGCAGAGAAGTTGGCAAAGGATTTACATGAGAGAGATTGTTAGATTACATGGTGTGCCCATATCCATTATATCAGACCGAGGTACCCAATTTACCTCCCATTTCTAGAGAGTATTTCAGCGAGAGTTAGGCACACAGATTGATTTGAGCACAACATTTCATCCTCAGACGGACGGACAGTCCGAGCGTACCATTCAGATTTTGGAGGATATGTTGCGGGCCTGTGTTATTGATTTTGGTGGTTCATGGGACCAGTTCTTGCCTTTAGCTGAGTTTGCTTACAACAACATCTATCAGTCGAGCATTCAGATGGCTCCGTATGAGGCGTTGTATCGTAGATGGTGTCGGTCTCCAGTCGGATGGTTTGAGCCGGGAGAGGCTAGATTGTTGGGTTCTGAGTTAGTCCAGGATGTCTTGGACAAGGTGAATATCATTCAGGATAGACTTCGTATAGCTCAGTCCAGGCAGAAGATTTATGCGGATCACAGAGTTCGAGATTTGGCATTTATGATAGGCGACCGGGTATTTCTTCGGGTGTCGCCCATGAAGGGCGTGATGAGATTCGGAAAGAAGGTCAAGTTGAGCCCTAGGTACATTGGTCCATTTGAGATTCTGGAAAAGGTAGGAGAGGTGGCCTACAGACTTATCTTGCCACTTAGTTTGTCAACCTTGCACCCGGTGTTTCATGTATCTATGCTCCGGAGATATATTGCAAATCCATCTCATGTTCTTGACTTCAGCGGTGTCCAGTTGTACAAGGATTTAACTTATGAGGAGGAGCCGGTGGCCATATTATCTAGGAAGGTTCGTCAGTTGAGATCGAAGAGTTATCCTTTGGTTCGTTTTCAATGAAGAGGTCAGCCTGTCGAGGCAGCGACTTGGGAGTCCAAGTCCGATATGAGGAGCCTCTATCCCCATCTTTACTCAGACTCAGGTACCTTTCTATGTCCGTTCGAGGACGAACGGTTATCTTAGAAGTGGAGATTGTGATGACCCAAAAGGTCATCCTATGTTAATTATCTAAATCTGTGTTCCGAGGCCCCGAAAGCCTTTGTTAATCTAACCTCGATATGCATGCGCATCCCGGGCGTGTAGTCGGGAAGATTTTATGTGAAAACTTGATGAAAAGTTGAAATTTATAGTAATTAATTGATTAAAGTTGACTTTGGTCAACATTTTTGGTAAACAGACCCGGACCACTGATTTGATGATCCCGGAGGGTCCGTAGGAAAATATGAGACTTGGGCGTACGCCCGGAATCGAATTCCACAGTCCCAAGTCCGAGAAATGAATTCTTAAAGAAAATTATTTTTTGAAAATAATAAAGACTTTTGAAAATGAATTTTGATGTGAAACCTGTGTTACCAGGTCCGTATTATGGTTCCGGAGCCCAGAACAGGTTTAATATGCGGTATATGAGCTATCTGTAAAATTTGGTGTAAAACGGACTTGGTTTGACGTGTTTCAAATCAAAAATGGAAAATTTGATAGTTTATGAAGTTTGAGAAAATTCTATAGATTTTGGAGTTTAATTCATTGTTTTTGATGTTATTTTGGTGGTTTCATTACTCGAATAAGTCTGTAGGATGATTTTGAGGTTGTGTGTACATTGGGTTTGAGGTTCCGAGGGCTCGGGTGGGTTTCGGGTAGGTCTCGGGAGGTCTTTAGGCTTAAAATATAGCTGTTGGAGGTCACAGAACTCAGATCTCTGAACCTACCACCGAGGTTCGCGGTCCTTTTTCGCGGCCGCGGTCATTTTTTCGCGGTCCGCGGTGGAAGAGCTGGGCCACTTGTCCGACTTCTGAGGCCTATATCTTTTGATCTACAAGGAATAGCCCTTTGTGTCTAGTTTCCATAAAGGTAAATAAATTGTAATTTTGACATCTGTAGAGAAAGTTATGGCCAAAATACTAAAGCATGTCACTGCAATCATTTTTCTTGGTTTTCTTCAGCTTTTCTTGGTCTTTGCTAGCGCGGCCGCAGTCCATTTTTCGCTGACCGCGGTGAGGGACCTGGGGGGTATAAATAGACGGGAATTTCAGTTATTTTCATTTTTCAAAGCCCTAAAAACATAAGAGGCGATTTTAAAAAACACTCTTTCTTCTCCAAAACATTAGTAAATGATTTGTAACTCATTTTCTTTACTCCTTAACTTCTTTTACAAGATTTCACCCTAGAATCTAGGCCTAAAATCATGAAATCAAAGTAGAAATTAGGGGTTTTGGGTAGAGTTAGGGTTTTGGGAATTTTGGGTAATTCAACCTCAATTTGGGGTCGGATTTCAAAATAAATTATATATTTGGACTCGTGGGGGTATGGGTGATCGGATTTTGGTCCGAGCCTCATTTTTGGACCAAGCGGGCCCGGGGTCGAATTTTGGTATTTTTGGAAGAATGCTAGGAAATTGATAATTAGGCTATGAGATCGATTTATTGAGTCATTATTGATATACTTAAGTTAATTATGTCTAGATATTGTTGTTCCGGAGTTGAATTCAAAAGGAAAGGCAGTGTTAAAGGCTTGATTGCTATTTTTGGACCTGAGGTAAGTGTCTTGCCTAACTTTGATGAGGGAATAGGTATCGTATGTTAGGTGCTAAGTGGTTATCATGTCCAATGCATAGGTGAGGTGACGAGTACCTATGCATTGTGTGTCAAGCATGCCCGTGAGTCCATTTTTGATGAAATTCTTGTCCTTACTTCCATATCCATTGTATTATGAATTTATCTCTACTTGGAAGTTGATTGTGTTGAAAATCCTTGTTGATGAACTTGTGATGTAATGGTCCTATTGAGGACCCAACTGTAAAGGATATACTTGAAAAGGTTGGTTATAGCTGAGACCCTTGCCAGACAATTTTTTATGATAATGACTGATATTTTCCCCTTGTCGGGTGATTATGATTTGTGATTCCACTATGCTGCATTCCTTGCCATTTTCATAATTGTGATTGCATTGGTGAGGAAAAGTGTAAAGCACTAAGGGTGATGTCGTGCCATGATTTACATTGATCACATCATATATTTCATAGTGAGGAAGAGAGTAAAATAACGGAGGGTGATGTCGTGCCATGATTTACATTGATCACATCATATATTTCATAGTGAGGAAGAGAGTAAAATAACGGAGGGTGATGTCGTGCCATGATTTACATTGATCACATCATATATTGCATAGTGAGGAAGAGAGTAAAAGCACGAAGGGTGATGTCGTGCCATGATTTACATTGATTACATCATATATTGCATAGTGAGGAAGAGACTAAAAGCACGAAGGGTGATGCCCTGCCATGATTTATATTTAAAATCACGAAGGTTGATGTCGTGCCATGATTTATATTGAAAAGCACGAAGGTTGATGTCGTGCCATGATTTACATTGCCATACATGATACATTGCATCGTGAGGAGGAGAGTAAAATCACGAAGGGTGACGTCGTGCCATGATTCATGTTATCTTACATCGTACATTGCATTGTGAGGAAGAGAGTAAAAGCACGAAGGGTGATGTCGTGCCATTTATTACGTTACTAGCATTATATTTGTTTCATTAGCATATTTATGATAAATTGCCGTCTTATTTGTTCCTATGTACTTAATTAACTGCTCTATCTCACTTGTTACCCCATTGTTCGCCCTACGTGTATGTTTATCTCTTGCTTTGTTTTTTCACGATATATGTTGTAGAATAGGACAGGTTAACGTTTATTGTCAAGTCTATCCTCGTCACTACTTCGGCCGAGATTAGGCTTGGCACTTACTCAGTACATGGGGTCGGTTGTACTGACGCTACACTGCACATCTTATTGTTGTGCAGATCCCACACCCGGACCCAGTGGACAGCGTTGAGGGAGTCTCCTTCAGTCCACCCCAGAGGCTTCAAGGTATACCTGCTGGCGTTCGTGGGCCTTGGCGTCTCTCCTATCCCTAGTTCTTTATTTTTTTCTTGTCTTTCCTCTAGTTTTCAGAGACAGTCATGTATTTCTTCTCAGACTTTGTATTTAGCACTCCTATAGACAGTTCGTGAGTTTGTGACTCGAGGTTTTGGGGAATTATTGCAATGTTGTATTATGTTATCCTTACTTAGCTTTGACATTTTATCTCTTTCCGCTGTTAAAAAAATTGTGAATTGTTTTTAGTGTATTCTGTTAATTCGGTGTTATCATGTTAGTCTAACTGTACACGTTGGCTTGTCTAGCGGGTTCAACGTTAGACGCCATCACGGCCCGAAGGTGGGATTTCGGGTCGTGACAACAAGCATTCACTAACAGGCAGATGGTTAACCTACAGAATTGAAGATACTAACCAGTTGCAAAAAGAAGTAAGCAAACGAGAAGAATCAAATTTCCAAGAGTAATTCAACAGCGGTTGCAAGTGAGAAAATTTGGGCAGTGAAAACCTCAAGCTCTCCGGCACTTCATAGTTCACTAGAGCCTTGAGGACTCTGAGCGGTGCTTGTGCCGGAAGAGGTAATAGAACAATACCAAAATGGCCCTGACTTTCAGCCGGCCAAGAACAAAATCAAACAACAGTAGCTCTTAGAGAACTAGAATAAAGTAGAACCACTGTGAGTGAGAGAGGGTAGTGACTAAAGTTTGCCTAAAGAGGAATTGGAGAGGAATTTGTATAATGATAAATTGGTATTCACATAAGGAAAGAAGCCAATCACACCAAAATACAGAAAACATATCGCATGTATCCCGATTTCATATCGAATTAGGGCTAAATTATACACACACAAAAATCAATCGAGAAATATCAACGAACCTAACTGTCAGGGGAGTGAAGATTTCCCTAAATTTACCAGGAAAAATTTTTGTATAGAATCAATAGTCTAAACCGCGCTTGAATCTCCACATTGATACTTTCCATATTCAAGCAAGTATCATTAGGATTCTCGTATAAAAACTTGCCATAAGCGGGCAAGTAACATAGAATAAAGAACCAATATAAGCGATAGCATCATAGGATAGTCATGAATCGACTCTGATCTACAAAAGAAAAGGAGATTTCCATGTCATCTAGGATTTTGGAAGAGAGATAAGAGAAAAGAAGGGATGAAGAGGCGGCTTGAGGTGTGGATTAGGGTTTGGGTAAGGGGATGTAAGGAAAAAAAGGGAGTTGTTGTAGCCCGTTGATCGTTTAAGATCAATGGCTGAGATTCTAAGGAGTGAAGAGGGGTGGATAGTGGGTCACAAACAGGTAGGGGTATTGGGTTGTTCGATTTTGGGCTCATGGAGATTGGGCTCAAGTTTTGGACCATATTTGATCCGAAATTTAACCTTATATTAGGCCACAATTTAAAACACATGAAAATTAATTAAAATAATTATAAAAATGACTAACAAAATGACAATAATTTTATTTATGAAATTAACAATTTTAAAATAATTATAATTATAAAAATATAAAAATGCTATTTTGACTTAAATAGCATAATAAATATAATTATTGCAAAAAATAGGCGATCATCGCAAACAATATATAAATGGTATAAAAATGCAAATGCAATTGTATGAAATAATGTAGACTATTATAAAATATGCATAAAAGCTATAAAAAAAATAACTAGTTTGGACAACTGATACTCATAAATAAATTTAAAAATAATAAATATATTATTTATCACTTATAAGTGCTAGAATCAGTTCAAAAGCCTGTAATTTAATAATGAAAATATTTGCATACAAAATCCATGATAATAATTTAGAAAAAAATGTCATGAATATAATAAACTGATATTGAAACACATAATGAAGTAATAATGCAAGGAAATATCCTATAAATAATACTTAAACATATGTAAAATGTATTATAAAATACTAACACACAATGGCTCAATGAGCACTATGAGGGAAAATTGAGTATCAACAGCTGCCCCTCTTTACCCGAGAATGATGAAAGAATTATCGGGTAAAGACATCACGATGATGGTCAATTTTTTCTGAATGAGATGTTTAAAATATGGGGGCCAAACCCTGGTCCTTGAGCTGCCAATATATCCATGGTTTTACAGGAAAAAGACACGTGTAGTTCCGGATCCAAAGACAAATGAGGCCTAGAGAGTCACTATAGAAATAATGTGTGTTTCGGCGAAGTACCACAAGTGGAAAGTATGGGCGACAATAATGCGCAATCAATCGTTACGGATGCGTAAGGCAATGTGATTAGAGAACTGTTACGGAAGGAAAAATTCTCGATTATCAGTTGGCGGTTATCTTTTGATACTAAAGGAATGTAAACACTGAACGGAAACCGAATCAAGGACTGCTCCTCTCTGAAGAGAAGTTACCTTCCATGCGACCTGCAAAGCTTAAGATACAATGAATGCGAAAAATGTATTTACATAACAGTTAATAATATAATTGATGTGAGTGCGGGAATTTAAACATGATAAAAATTTCATTTGGGCCATGAAAGATGTCTTTGGACGATGCGAATGATGTCCTTAGACTATGAAGTCTTGGGCCATGAAATGTATAATAAAGGGATTTGCAGACTGTGAAATGATGTCCTTGGGCCATGAGGATGGTGCCTTTGGACTATGACGCATTTGAACAATGATGTGTAACTTCGAGATCTTTGGCCATGGAATGTTGTCCTTAGGCTATGAGGTGATGCATTCAGACTATGACGCCTTCGAACAATATGGTGATATTTCAGCCCATGAAATGCAAGGATGTGGCAATACTTGACTGTTCGACAAATAAGATAGGCAGTGCTTTGCCATGAAGAAGCCAAGGTTTAGCCTTGTGCAAGAATAGAGGAAGGCAGTGCTTAGCCTTGTCCGAGCAGGAGAGCCATGATTGTCCCGATGCAATAGTTAGAGCAATGTTGAGCTCTATGCAAATATTGAAGCAAAGCTTAGCCTCATGCGAGTATGAGGGCAATGTTTAGCCCTATAAAACTTATGAGGGCAGTGCTTAGGCTCATGCGAGTATGAGGGCAGTGCTTAGCCCTATGAAGATGAAGGCAATGCTTAGCCTTATGTAGTAATGAAGGCAGATATTTGCCTCTTGAAAGTATGAGGGTAGTGCTTAGCCTTATGGAAGTAAAAGGGTCGTGCTTGACCCTAATGCAGAAAGTGAGGGCAGTGCTTAGTCCTATGAATGTGAAGGCAATGCTTAGACTTATGCAATAATGAAGGCATAGCTTAGCCTCATGCAAATATGAAGGTAGAGCTTAGCCCTATGCAAGTAGAAGAGTCGTGCTTGAACCTAATGCAGATAGTGGTTTTAAGAACATGTGGCTTTTTCCTCTTTGGTTCTTCCTTGCATAGTTCCAGTTTCCTGAGTTTATAAATTTCCAATCAACTCATCTAATGATATTTTTTCCAACTCCTTTGCTTGCTGAATGGCGGTATCTTTTGGTTCTCATGAGGCAGGAAGAATCCTTATAACTTTGCTAACCAATTCTTTAGAGGGAAACAACTTTCCCAACGACTTTAGTTCATTTGTTATGATAGTGAACTTGGTCATCATCTCCTGAATACGCTCAGACACCTTCATAAAGAAGAGCTCATAGTTTCTCATGAGCGACTCAATTCTTGATCTCTTCACCCGATTTGTCCTTTCATGAGCAGTTTAAAATGCATCCCATATTTTCTTTGCATTGGAGCAGGCAGATATCCTGTTGTACTCATCAGGACCAAGTCCACAAATAAAAATCTTCTTGACCTTGGCATTCCTTTCCATCATTTTGAAGTCAGCTGCCACATATTCTGAAAGATCCTTGGAAATTGTTTCATTTTGCCCATTTTGCTTGGTGGGAGTCAATGGTCCTCGATTTACTATAATCCATAGTTCATAGTGCTCAGCCTTTAGGAAATCGTCCATTATTGCCTTCCACCAATTCCATTAAACAGGGGTGGTCTACTAGTTGATTGTCCTTCGTTGATTCCAAGTGGAGCACTCATTTCTCCCAAGATCTCTCTAGGTGTTAACCACGTTTGAGAGCACCCGCTCTGATACCAATTATTATTTTTAGTGTCTTCCTAAATTACTAAAGAACTTAGTTCTTTACCTTACTTGTTACGCGTAAACAAAATAAACAAGAAAGTAAAAGACAACAATTTTACAAAGAAAATCACCCAACTCAAAGGTGCAAAAATCACAACCTACCATGTAGGATTTTAACTTCAACTTCACTAGAAAAACTGAGCTAAATGTACCAATTATTATTCTTATAATCCAATACACCTCCACAATTCAACTATTTATACTTATTATATGAAGAATACAAGTTACTCTAACTTAAAAACTTAGACAATACTCTAACTAATATTGTTTAAGTGAAATCATGATTACAACTCAATATCCCAATACACATGAACTAAACTAACTCAAGTAGAAAAGAAATTAACTTTCAGAACGAACTTGATAAGTAACTTCATGTGCGTTTTGAACTGGAAAATGCTTATGCTCTTTCCTTCTGTCAAGGCGTGAAAAAGTGAGTCTTCACCAGTCTTTAGGCAAGGTATTTAATTCCTCACAATTCCGAGATTTTTGGGAGTCCTAAACACAATCAAACTCTCGTTTACTTGCAAACCTTAAGATCTTTAGGACTTCTCAAGCTTTGTGACTTGTATCTGCAAATATCCTTAGGCAACAACTTTTATTGCATCAAAAATCCTTCCCACCAATATCGGACTGCAGTAACTTTCGTGTAAAAAGTTACTGAGCTACTGCGAGAACCTGGTTCTTAGTACATGTTCATTGCACACACTTGTTAATCATCAAAACTCATAGGTCAACAAGGCCAATTAAGCGAACCACGTTAAATGTATGTCTCTTCTGGTATACTTCTCTTTTAATATATGATTTATCGTCGTTGAAACACGACATATTGATATGTCGATCCTAACATAACTCTTCTTACACTTAGATTGAGTCACGAGAAACTCATAAATACTAAACATATTTCGGTAATCATTGTCAAGATTAGGATCACTGCCAATACTGCTTCGTTCAATGTGCAGTTTGCAATTTAATGTGCCAACACTATCGTTTCCTACATCTCTCGGGAGAGGTAGAGGAGAATACACACCTTAGAGGGTAGGTGAGTAACTCAAAGCAGAGGAGAAAACAATTGTCGCCCAAAGGATGACAAGAATCCCATTTCGCAGTCTGGCCGTTTAAAGAAACGTATAACAAACATAGAAGCAAGAGGCCACCATCAAACTTGACACAAAGGACAGGAAACTAACCATGGAAAAAAATAAACAAGCTGAATGGCATTCAGATGCTTGATTTTTTAAAAGATAGTATCAATAGAAGGACACCCCTATACAATGATATTCCTTTTTTGAAGGTTGCGGAAAGCCAAATAATGAACTGACTATTGAGGTACCAGACGAAGAGCTGCAGATGTAAGCACGTGATGTGCACTGCATCTAATGGGCTATTGAAGCAACTAGGATCATGGATACTATTGATTCTACATTACTATACTTCAAAGCATACAACTCTTTGTGCCTCAAACTAGCTCAAAGTCCGAACGCGTTGGGGCATCGGTAGCAATATAGGTTTCGAAAACCTAACCCAAATCAGATAACAATAGGGAAGATCAAACACAAATACAACCGACGAAAGAAGATCAAGCATAAGCCCAAGCAGTAATTCTCACCTGCCTAGTTTAAGAAATTCATCGCAGGAAACTTATCAGACCACCATCCCAAATTCCGTTGCATTGCGCAAGTACAAGCCAATACTCCTTGTTACAACAAGTCTGATCAACATCAACTATCAACTCAACACGAATTTGAGTACCTACAGTTCTATCACCTCTGGTAAAAGGTAAGCACCACAGCTCTCAATTGAATAAGTGTTTTTGTATGATTTAAGTATCAATCTTCATAGTTAAGGAATATACTATACCTATCAACTTCAATAACATTACGATCAGAAATACATAATAGTATGATCTAACTGTCGTACGTATCAACGCCAAAAACATTACAGTAGAAAATTGATGATAGCACAATAGAGACTTGGAAGAGGAAATACAACCTAATACTCCAGTAATAACTATTATGCAGCAACCCCCAAATTATTTCTCAAGTTGGAGATACATGAAAAAAGGGGAATCTCACAAAAATCTAGATACATAAAAGAATGGAGAATAGGTACCAAACCAACAAGGGAAAGGAGAAATTCACACCAAACGATCCTTTAAACTAGCACAAACACTTTTGGCTACAACTTACTCAAAGCAAATCCCAACTGAGTCGCGGTTGGACAGCTGCAGCATGGGTGCTTGGTGTGGTTGTAGGTGATGAGAAATGGTCCAGCAATGCCGCTGGTGTGGAATCAAACGTTTCCCATTGCGTCGTTATAACTACAGACCCTGAGCTCGAGTGCTTTGATGGTTGCTGTTGTTTGGTTTTCACCGATTTTTCGTGTTGAACCGGTGATGATGTCTGCTCATTGGAATACCTTTGATGTTGCTGAGCTAGGGAAGATTGATCTTTTGTAATGTGATTGCCGTTGCTGGTTGTAACTGAATTTTTTATCTTCAACACATCTAATGTTTCAACACACTTTTGCACTCTTCTCACCTGCAAACATATATCAAATTTTTTTAAAGATTTTTTATTTATGAATTAAAAGCTAAGTTCAGTAGCTATGCAGGATTTAAGTTAATACCAGATTTTTTCTCTGCAGTTTTACATCACCTTCAGCAATAATGCCATCTAATTGAACCAGCTGATTCATCAATAACTCTGTCAGATTTATCACATCCTTTTCTACAACTCTCCCACCTTTGGAAATTATAGATTCCAGTGCAGAAACCTAGACAATCAAAATGTACGTAACAGTAATCCACAATACCAATATTTCCATTGAAAATTGAGTTTATATTTCTTCTAATATATGCTCTTATTTAGTCGGTGAAAAAAGAATGATTCTTTCTAAATTTGAAAGATTTTAATTTTCTGTTTTATTTTTAGTGAAATGATTTATAAATACGCAAATATTTATGATTTATCTTACACTATAAATTTGAAAAAGTTTTCTTCTCTCTTAATTCTTCTGTTAACGCTAAAATGGGGGAGAGGAATATTACCTGTCTATCCAGCCTATCGACTTCCAAAGTGATCTCTGATATTGTTTTAGCAGCCTTCTCCACTTTAGCATTCTTTCTCATCTCGAGGTACCGTTTTTCTTGGCTAATTGGGTCTTCCATTAGAACAATTTTAGACTTATCCTTCACTCCAGCAATATCAAGAAATGCTTTATTGTCTCTCTCTTTATCTTTATACAGTAATTTCTGATCTTGGTGGTGCAATCCCGTTGGCCCCGTCAACATCTTCTTCAGTTCCCCTGCAATTTGACAACATAAATTCACAAACAAAATAAAACCACAATAGGAAATACAGAAACAATTTGTTTGGCATAATTTAAGTAAAATATAAAATTTAAAAAGAAAAGAAATTTTTTAATACACAGCATAACTGTTGGGTAGCTATAATAAAACTTGTGTTTTTACTGAGATTAAAATGAGAAGTATAAGGTTAATTATATAAAGATATTATTCTTCCGAAAATGAATTAACAAAAAATAATGCCAAACAAATTGTAAAGAGAGAGTACTACTTAAGTTACAACATACCAAAGGTTGCTTGAGAACTGATATTGATCTCGTGGTAAATGGAGTGATATTTTACCCGGACCCGAATAGTAGGAGGAGAAGGACGGTTTTCAGAATCCGGGTTGCGTTTCTGGACCAGCATTCCACTGGGCCTCAGCTCCCACTCCTTCTCGCCCGCATCAGAGCTACCGTTCATCACCGGCGGCATTCGGGTGGTTTTCGCCTTCCTTTGCATCATTGTTTTTAGTTTGTAGGCTAAAGAATATATGTAGAAATGATTTGAATTGCTAACGTTGAATTTTGAGGAAGCAGATCAAAGCATTGACTTTTGACACTGAAAGATCTACAGTTGCGTCCCGTGACACGTGTGTACAGAGAAAACGCCGAGAGAAAGAGAGAGAGAGGTGTTTACCAAGTTGAAAGAGAGCTGAATTTGAGAAGGAATTGCAGATCTTATTTGAAGAGCTGAAAATGTAAAGAATCAAAGGGTAAGCGACAATTTTGCCAAAAATATCGAGACACTCACAGATTTGTCCGATTATACAACTTAGGATAAAGGATTTCAGTGTTAAAAATAAATCGAAATCTTGGCTGAAGAAAAAGAAAGTGGAGTAACTAATTTGTCATCTGTTAGGTTTGTTCAGCCTGTGGAGAAGGCTGGAAGAAGTAGGAGGAGAGATGAAAATAAGATACTTCAAAAATATGTATAAATAAATGAGTGGACAGCGAAACACAAGAAAGAAGCAGAGAACAGAATTACTTATTTTTAAAAAGGTATAATGTCCATTTAATTATTGGTAGTATATCATTATTACTAAACTTACTGTTAGATAATTGGAGAAACGCTTGTGCATAAAGCTTGAAAAGGGTAGAAAAATGAAAACTAAAACCGCTTAAAGAAAAGTTCAATGACGAAGGCAGAAAACTGAAAAGAAATCCTGAGACTTTTTCACCAAGCTTCTACAGGTGTAAAATGCAATTATGCAGGTAAGTACATATACTCATCATTTTATTTTCACTAATGATTTCTATGTTGATTATGGATACCGCTCCAGAACACTCGAAAGTCGAAACAACTACATAGACCCAATAAAATTTCCAAAGAATATTGAATATAGGGCTAGCGCAAGTGAACTCTATGTATTGGGAATTCATCCATTGTCTTTTCTGAACTAAGCTGAAACATATCTTCCGAATTAATTTCTTTTTAAATAGGATCAGTAGTATAGGTTCTTTAAACTTAAATTTCTATTCGTCCAGGTGGAGTTTACCTACATACTTGTATACAGTTAAAATCGAGTATGTCCGATTTTATGGGCTCGAGGGACTGCCTCGAGAATAAACTCATAATGAAGCGAGCTCGAACTCGAAGACACAAAGACCGAAGGATCGAGATAGGGCATGACCAACGTCGAGCAACGGAATAGCGAGATAACGTCGGCGAAAATCTCGAAAATAATTGAATTATTAATGGTTATTGACATCAATCATGGATTTTATTTTCGAAATTAAAGTTCTACCTTATTTAGGATTTCTCTACTATATAAAGAGGAGCCTCATTCATTTGTAACACATATAAATTCACTGAGAAATAATAATACACTGCTCTTTGCTTGCTTACATTTTACTATTGTTCTTAACACCTGATCTAGAGCATGTTCCTAATTGAGGTCGACATATTGCTGAAACACTGGTTTGATTTATTTTTACCGTTCAATTCCTTTATTTAATTCGTCATTTATCAATTGGTATTGAATCCTATCACGTATCCTTATACCACAATACAAGTTTAATTGTTACTCGTATTTCGAGATAAACAGTTTGGCGTCCACCGTGGGGCTAAGGATAATAGTGATTATTCAGTGCTAATTCTGGTAAAACACACTATTTTACACTTGTTCTTGTCAAGAATTTTTGTTTTCACGTTGAATCATGTCAAACTCACAAAACACATCTACACACAGCGACAATGGCCTCGGACTCCACGGAGAAAACGAGAACGTAATTGCTCCAGGAATCGAGGTGCCGCAGGCTGACCTCGAAGGAGCACCGCCCGTCAACCCGGTTGATGTCAGTTGCATGCGGATTTAGGCGCGGATCCCGAAGGAAGTGTACGCAGGGAGGGTCGAACTGACGGTCGAGGTACACAGGGCAGATGAGACGAAGGAGTCAGTCTCCAGTAATATTCGAAATTCTTCAAGCTCAACAAACCTCCGCCGCTCAGTTGCAAAATCAGCACAGAGCACCAAAAATGGTCGAGCAGGAGGTTACCGAACCGGTACCTAAAAGATCGGGTGATAACACCTCGACAGCCGATCCTGCTATAATGAGGATGCTCGAGGAGCTCACTAAGAGAATCGAATAGGGAGAGAAGAAAATCGAGGCCAACGATAAGAAGGTGGAAACTTACAACTCCCAAGTTGATCAGATACTGGGGGCACTACCAATCTTAAATGGAATGGATTCAAAGAAGTTTGTGCAAAAACCGTTCCCTCCGAGTGCGGCTCTGAAGCCCATCCCAAAGAAGTTCCGTATGCCCGACATACCTAACTACAACGGGACCTCAGACCCCCAATGAGCATGTTACTTCTTACACGTGCGTTATTAAGGGTAACGATTTGGAGGATGACGAAATCGAGTCTATATTGCTGAAGAAGTTCGGAGAGACCCTGTCAAAGGGAGCCATGATTTGGTATCACAACTTGCCACTGAACTCCATCGATACATTCTCCATGTTGGCGGATTCGTAAAAGCACACGCTGGGGCCATAAAGGTTGCAACGAGAAAATCAGACCTCTTCAAAGTGAAACAGAGGGTTAACGAGATGCTAAGGGAGTTCATATCTCGATTTCAAATGGAACGCATGGAGTTGCCACCAGTCACTGATGATTGGGTTGTTCAGGCTTTCACCCAAAGGGTTGAATGAACAGAGTTCGATAGCATCACGCCAGTTGAAACAAAATTTGTTCGAGTACCCAACTGTGAGTTGGGCAGATGTTCACAACCGGTATCGGTCGAAGATCAGGGTCGAAGACGACCAATTGGGAGCCCCTTCAGGCTCAGTACATCCAAATCGGTCAACAGGTAAAAATCAGAGGGATGTTCGTAGAGAATCAAGGCCTAATAAAGATTGGTACCAGCTATATATTGCAGATCGAAGGAATACGGTCTGGGACGCAATTCCGCCCGGAACGATCGAAGAAGTGACCGAGGGAAAAACTCTCAGGGACTTATGAGTAAAGCTGGCTTCGACAAATATGCAGATCCCACAGAAGCACCTCAGCTATCAGAGTAGAATTTTCAGCGTCGATACATCGGGGATTGTATCGTCTATCGGAAGGATCAAGGATACTAGGTGTCCTAGACCGATATAGACCGATCCTTCTCAAAGGAACCCAAATATAATGTGTAAGTATCATGGCATACATAACCATAGGACCGAAGACTGCAGGCAGCTGAGGGAGGAGGTAGCTCGACTATTCAACGAAGGTCATATTCGAGAGTTCCTCAATGATTGAGCTAAATATCACTTTAGAGAAAGAGATACCAACATAAAGAACGAACAATAAGAACCTCAGCATGTTATTCGCATGATCGTTTTCGGGGTCGACGTCCCACAAGGACCTATATTTAAACGCATTAAGGTGTCTATTACCAAAGAGAAACTGATTCGAGACTATGTCCCCGAAGGCACTTTATTATTCAACGACGAAGAAGCAGAAGGAATTTCTCAACCGCACAATGATGCCCTGGTAATTTCTATTTTGTTGAATAAAATTCAAGTTAAATGTGTTCTGGTGGATCCAGGTAGCTCAGCAAACATCATCAGATCGAGGGTCGTAGATCAGCTCGGCCTGCAGGGCCAAATGGTACCTGCATCTCGAGTCCTAAACGACTTCAACATGCTAGTGAAACAACGAAGGGGGAGATAATCCTACCAGTAAACATGGTCGAAACCATCCAAGATACAAAATTCCATGTCATTGAAGGCGACATGAGATATAATGCATTGCTCGGTAGATCTTGGATCCACAACAAGAGGGCAGTACCATCGACCATTCACCAAATGATGAAGTTCCCGATGACGGATGGTGTGAAAATGCTTTACGGGGAACAACACGCTGCAAAGGAAATGTTTGCAGTTGATGAGGTGATGCCGATATCAACACTTCCGACTTCAGAAAAATCGAGCACCAAAGATAAGCAGAAGTCCCAATAGCAATCACCGTCCCCAGCCTCGACCGAATCGGAGAAACAGGTAGTGGAAGAAAAAGAAGAAGAGAATTTTCTAACTCCTCGAACTTTTGTTGTTCCCGAAGAATTAGATGCAACCAAGTCAACGGTCGAGGAGCTAGAACATGTGATACTAATCGAGTATCTTCCCGAACTCAAGGTATACCTGGGAACGGGTTTAACCCCCGAATTAAGGAAAAAACTCATTAAACTTCTTATTCATAACATGGACTGCTTTGTGTGGTCCCATTTAGACATGACAGGAATCCCACCAGAGATAACAACGCATCGACTGAGCATGAATCCCAAGTTCAGACCGATAAAACAAAAGAGAAGGCCCCAGTCCGAGGTAAAACATGCCTTCATAAAAGACGAGGTAACCAAACTTCTCAAAATAGGGTCCATTCGGGAGGTAAAATATCCCGAATGGTTAGCTAATGTAGTCATTGTCCCCGAAAGGGGAACAAACTTAGAATGTGTGTAGACTATAAGGACTTGAATAAAGCATGTCGGAAAGACTCTTTTCTATTGCCTAACATCGATCGCATGACTGATGCCACGGTCGACCACGAGATCTGTACTTTTCTCTACGCCTATTCTGGGTACAATCAGATCCAAATGGACCCAGAAGACAAAGAAAAGACTTCTTTTATCACTAAGTATGAGATCTATTGTTATAATATAATGCCCTTCGGGATAAAAAATGCAGGAGCTACATATAACGCCTAGTTAACAAAATGTTCGAAGAACAAATAGTTAAATCAATGGAAGTTTACGTTGACGACACGTTATTTAAGTCCCTGCGCTAAGAGGACCATTTGACTCATTTGTAGGAAACATTCAAAATCTTGAGAAAGTACAATATGAAGCTCAACCCCGAGAAATGTGCTTTTAGGGTCGGTTCGGGAAAATTCCCCGGCTTCATGGTGTCAAATCGGGGAATCAAAATCAACCCCAATAAGATTAAGTCCATCGAAAACATCACTGTCGTAGATAGTGTAAAACCCGTTCAAAGGCTAACCGGATGAATAGCTGCCTTGGGTCGACTCATTTCGAGGTCATTAGATGGGAGCCACATGTTCTTCCCTTTACTCAAAAAGAAAAATGATTTCGCACAGACCTCGGAATGTCAACAGGCATTTGAAGAATTGAAGCGATATTTATCGATCCCATCTTTGCTTCACACCCCGAAGGCAGATGAGAAGCTTTACTTATATTTGGCGGTGTCCGAGATCCCGGTAAGTGGTGTCCTAGTTCGAGAAGAGCAAGGTACGAAGTTTTCTATTTATTACGTAAGTCGAACCTTAGGAGATGCTGAAACTAGGTATCCGCACTTAGAGAAATTGGCACTTGCACCTAATAAGCGCATCTAGAAAATCCTTTAAAACTTCCAAATTTTCATCGGGGGTATGGACCCTATTCACGGACGGTGCCTCCAATGTGAAAGGGTCTGGGCTCGGAATTGTTTTGAAATCGCCCATGGGTTGTATTATTAGAAAATCCATTAAAACTTCCAAATTGACTAACAATGAGGCCGAGTATGAGTCCATGATTGCAGGTCTCGATCTAGCTAAAAGCTTGGGAGCGGAAGTCGTTGAAGCTAAATGTGACTCTCTACTGGTAGTGAACCAGGTTAAACAAAACCTACGAAGTTTGAGAGGATAGGATGCAAATACTTAGACAAATTTCAAGTAACACTGCACCGTTTTAAAGAGTGGACTCTACAACATGTACCTCGGGAACAAAATACCGAGGCCGATGCACTTGCCAATTTGGGATCATCGATCGAAGAAGATGAGATCAGCTTGGGGATTGTCGTCTAGCTCTCAAGGTCTGTGATCGAGGAAGGACATGTGGACATAAATTCGACGAGCTTAACCTGGGACTTGAGAAATAAATACATCGAGTACTTGAAGAACATAAAGCTTCTATCGGATCCCAAATAATCAAGGGCCTTATGGAATAAAGCCGCTCATTTCACACTAGACGAAGATGGAGCATTATACAGAAGGACGTTCGATGGTCCATTGGCAGTATGTTTGGGACCGGGAGATACTGACTATTTCTGTGAGAAATCCATTCTGGCGCTTGTGGGAACCATTCTGGCGCTGAGTCACTAGTTCGAAAGGTCATCAGAGCAGGATATTACTGCGATAGCATGGAAAAAGACTCTAAGGAGTTCGTTCGAAGATGCGATAAATGTCAAAGGTTTGCACCGATGATCTACCAGCCCGACGAACAACTTCACTCGGTCTTATCCCCATGACCATTCATGAAATGGGGAATGGATATCGTCAGCCCTCTGCCATCGGCCCCACGTAAAGCTAAGTTCATTTTATTTATGACTGACTATTTCTCTAAATGGGTTGAAGCGCAGGCCTTTGAAAAGGTTAGGGAAAAAGAAGTGATAGATTTCATATGGGACCGCATATCATGTTGATTCGGGATACCTGTAGAAATAGTATGTGACAATGGTAAACAGTTCATCGGCAACAAGATAATGAAATTCCTTGAAGATCATAAAATAAAGAGGATACTATCAACACCGTATCACCCTAGTGGGAACGGACATGCCGAGTCAACGAACAAAACTATCATCGAAAACTTGAAGAAAAAGCTAAACGAAGCTAAAGGGAAGTGGAGGGAAATATTGCCCGCGGTCCTATGGGCATATTAGACGACATCGAAGTCCAGTATTAGAGAAATTCCATTTTCTTTAGTGTATGGATCCGAAGCCTTGATACCGCGAGGACATGAATACTAGCCTCGAGTTGTTAGATGAAAAACGAGAAGCTGCACTCATTCGAATGGCTGCACAAAAGCAACGAATCGAAAGGTACTACAACAGGAGAACCAACCTTTTCCACTTCAGAGTCGGGGACTTAGTCCTAAGAAAAGTCACCATCAACACTCGAGATCCTAATGAAGGGAAACTCGGCTCTAATTGTGAAAGACCCTTCCAAATCCTCGACATAGTCGAGAAAGGATCTTACAAACTCGGAACGATGAGCGGCGAACCACTACCGAATAAATGGAACATATCACTTCTTAAGAGATACTATTGATAAGGTATGACTTTATATTTTCTTTTGTTTATATACATATTTGAAACTAACTCTTTGCAGGAGTTCGACCAAAGATATCGAGACCTCAGGTTTTAAAGTACGTGTTGCGCTCTTTTTCCCTTAGATCAGTTTTTATCCCAAATGAGTTTTACCGGCAAGGGTTTTAACGAGGCAACAATTATGTGCTACCTGAGGATAATTCAACAGTATACAAGTCTTTTTTGCAATCAACCTCGAATAATGGGGGGCATCACCCTCGGATGTTATGTGTTCAAGAAATGTACCTCGTGTCAATGGGCCTCGATAGGGAAAATTTTGTAGTGGGCCAAACGGTCGAATGGACCGTGTCCATATAGATTAGCCGAGTCCTAATAACAAGACATGTACACATGTATAAATTATTCAAAGAAGCATTCTCTTTTTATCGAACATCTCGTGTCTCGAAGCAAATTCTTTATTATACAAATCACATACTTACGATTCTGGTCTATTATGCAAAACTAATACTTGTGGAAAATGGATCGAGAGCCAAGTACAAACATGCTTCGAACACTCGGGGACTGCGGACTCGAGTTATCTAAATTCGAAGTCACAAGACCTCAAAGAGGAACCCCTCGATAGATAGGCCAAAGCCATCATACTCAGGGACTGCGTACTCGAGTTATCTAAATTCGAACTCACAAGACCTCAAAGAGACACCCCTCGATATATAGGCCAAGGCCATCATACTCGGGGACTAACATTTCGAACAAGTTCGAAATGTTATCGGGAAATAAGTCCAAGACACGTACCCGAAGGCTACGGCCACATTAAAGGCTACGATCGTATTAAATTCTACAGCTAAAATAACGCAACCCGGAGACGTCCGAATTCCGCAATAAACAAAAGGCCTTCAAATACTTTAAAAAACCGGTTAAAAGTCTATCATCTACAAAGAAATTAAAAAAGGGCCTCGATAAAATCAGCCCTCGAAAAACTATAAGCTTTGATAATATCAGCCTTCGAAAAACCCAAGAGCTATAGAACTATCTTAAAGCAAACACGTTGAGACACAAAAAAGGAAAAAAAGGGTTCCAATCATCGGACCCTCGGAAAACCCAACGGGTATAATACATATGCTAAGGCATAAAGAAATATTCACTAAGTCTTTTAGCCGAAAAAGTTAAAATAATAGCCATTTTCAGAGGCCGAATCAGCCTAATCTAAAGAGCCTTAGGGCCAACACAATTAGACTTCGAGACCTCGTTCTCACTCGATTCGGACCCAAGGATTCCACTATTGCGAGCTCAAATAAAGTCAATTATAGCACGAGGATTCACCGAAAAACCCTGAGGGGTATATTGTTGTAAGCTCAAAACTTACCCATCATTTAATAGAAGCCTAAGGGTTTACTTTAGTCTAAGTTCAAAATTCATTAAAACTTGGTTATAAAGATAATACATCTATGGATTCGATCAATCCACCCTAGATAAGGTCTCGAATGTATTTCCCAGCTCGGGGACTTACCCTCGTACAACCAAAAATCTTAAGGGTTTACTATGACTACAAGCTAAGGTTAGTAAAATTACAGCAATAAAATTTTCAACATTTTCAATGAAGACAAAAAACATATCTGGACTTGAAATATGAAGGCATTCGAAGAGAAGTTTTTCTATATCGAATAGCATGTACAAAAGGCCAATCAAGGCCTTACACAAAAAAGATACAAAAGAAGAAAATCCTAAAGGCATAGTCCACTCCGGGAGCCACATCCTCGGGAGCCACATCCTCGGGAGCCACATCTTCGGGAGCCGCTTCTTCGGCAGCCTCATCCCCATCTTCTCCACTCTCGGACCTACTAGCGGAATCCTCTTCACCAAAAAGAAAGGTTGCGGCCTCAACCTCCAAAGCTTTGGCACTTTCAATGTCATTCGAGAGGTCGAAGCCACGAGCGTGCACTTCCTCGAGAGTCTCTCTCGGGGATTGTCGCCTATCATGGTCGACAACACTTGACAACTTGACTTCAGCAGGAATTGAGATCTCATGTGCCCGAATGTTCGCAGCCTCGGCATCAGCTCGGTAAGAGGCCACAAGTGCCTCTGCCTCAGACTCAGCCTTTGAAAGCTCCGCGGCCAGCTTAGCCTCGCCAAACTTTCCTCCTTCACACTTGGAGCTAGCACTCGGCTAAAATCAATTGGGCCCGAAGTGCATCCTTCTCCGAGGCAAGACGCTCCATATGCTGTCTCCACCCCAGAGTTTCGGCCTCCTTCATCTTAGCCTCCTCTTAAAGTTGCTCCACTTCTCACCCTTCTACGGAACCTGTAAAACCAAAAGGTTAATTACCAAAAATCAAGTTAACACGTAACAAACTCTCAACAATTATGTTACCCGTTTGATGAGTTCGGTCTGCTCTCGATGAGATCTTGTGAGTTCGGCTCGAAGGGTCATGATCTCCTCTTCCTTTTGAACGTAGAGGAGTTTGAGGCCATCACTCTCCTTCACGAGCTTGTTGATCTCGGACTCACATCGGGATAGCTCAGCCCGGGATTTCGAAGATGTTTCTCGGTGGATCACCATGGCCTATACGCAAAGAAGAGAGTCAGGCTTGAAAAATTATTAATTAAACACAAATGTAAATACGAAGTAATGGAACTTACTTGTTTCAGAAGCCGCCGAGCCTCATCGAAAAAAAATGATGCATCTGGATCGGGACCATCATCGACCCCGGTGAAGCACTCCCGGAATATGTCATTCCCTTTGTGGGCCAGCCCCACGACAGGAGTCTTCATGTCTTGAGCATCTTGAAACTTTCCCTCGGAGAATGTAGGGCCAAGCGGCGAATCACCAATGTTGATTATCCCAAGTGAATCACTTGGAACATTATCTTCTCTCTGAAGGGTCTTGGGGTTAGAACCTTCGGGCACACTCGCCGACTGATTATCACGGCGAGGGTCATCCTCACCGCCCGATTGCTCGAGTACCTTTCTCGGACCCTCTTCCGAGATGTCCTCTGTCCGAGATTGAGTCGCCTCGAGCTCCACCGTCTTGACACTCCTGCAAGCCTCAGTACTTCCCCTCTTTCGGGTTGCCAGCGGGCAACCATCATCTTCACCCTCTTCATCTTCCTCTCGTAGTCGTTGAACTACGTTGACACGAGGAGCAGAGGCATCATCTTTTGACTTTCGAGTTTTGTTTTTCTTTGGATTTGGGGCATCGGGAGGGGAATCTCTTCTCCTCTTCCTCTCTTTGGTCATCTTCGGTACCTCATCTTCCCCAGGAGGAGGTGGACTCATAGTAACGTTTTCACCGAGACCTACACGTAAAGAAACCAAGTTAATAAGGAGTACATTACAAGGGAAACCTTGATATACAAGCAAAAGAGCTCACCGTGGTTTTTAGCCTCCCATCGACCCCTGGCCAAATCACGCCAACAACGCTCGCCATGAGAAGAGGTGGATGCCAATTGTCGAACCCAGCTTGTAAGGTCCGGAATTACACCGGGGAACCAAGGGGAAGTTGCACAGTGAAAAGAGAACTTGAGCCAAAAAGGGAATAAAGGAAGTAAAACAGTAAGTATCAGTGACGAAGTTTCACTTAAGTTTCATGTTCCATTCCTCGGGGAATGGAATTTTCTTGACCGGAATTAAGTCGGAGGTCTTGATTCAGACGAACTGACCCATCCATCCCCGGTCCTTGTCTTCATCAATGCTCGAGAATAGCGTCTTCGTGGCCCGAAGCTGAAACTTTATCTACCCACCTTGATAAATCCGAGGGCTGTATAACCTTATTAGATGGTCGAGGGTGAAAGTCATCCCCTCGACCTTGCTCGAAAAGAACCTGAGCAAGTTGACGATACGCCAGAAGGAGGGGTATATCTTGCCAAGGGTCACTCGATATTGAGGGCAGAAACCGAGTATGACCGTATCTACAGGACCCACTGTGAAAGGGTAGGTATACACACTCAATTACCCTTTCACACAGGTGGTGATGTCCTCCTCAAGGGAAGGAACCACCACTTCCTTGTTTTCCCAATTGCAGTCCTTTTTCACCCGCTCGAGATCGCCTTCCGATATCGAGTAGATGTATCGGGACATGTGCTCACAGCAACCGTACTGAGGAGGGTATCTCGACATTGACGTCGGAAGTTAGTTTGATTGGCACAGGGACGCACTCTTTGATACGAGGCTCCATCGGCGTTTTATCGCCGACCGACTGCGAAGAAAAGGCTTTTTCTTTTTGGGGGGACAGTTTTTGATGTTTTAGCCATCGTTGTATGAAATTTCAGAGAAGAGAAGATATTGGTGTTATAGCAAAATTGACGAAAAGAGATGAAATTGAAAAGGGGAAGCTTGTGAAGATTTTAGAAAGGATTTTGAAAGTAAAGTGCGAATCAATAAATGAGGTGATATTTATAGGCTTATGGCGACGGCTCGGTGGCACTAGTGGCCGACTGTTGACTGACATGCATTGATGATTTAGGGAATCGAAACGACGGGACGTTTCAGTCACATCCATTGCTTACGTCATGAAGATGACGCCATGATCAAGGTGTAAGGGAATCGAGGCTCAAGTCGTTTCTTATCATTTCATTCTAATAAACTCGGGGACTATATATATACGGTTAAAATCGAGTATGTCCGATTTTATGAGCTCGAGGGACTGCCTCGAGAATAAGCTTATAATGAAGCGAGCTCGAGCTCGAAGACCGAAGGATCGAGATAGGGCATGACCAACATAGAGCAACGGAATAGCGAGATATTAGTGATCGACCATGGATCTCGGCGAAAATCTCGGAAATAATTGAATTATTAATGGTTATTGACATCAATCATGGATTTTATTTCTGAAATTAGAGTTGTACCTTATTTTAGGATTCCTCTACTATCTGAAGAGGAGCCCCATTCATTTGTAACACATATACATTCGCCGAGAAATAATAATACACTACTATTTGCTTGCTTACATTTTACTATTGTTCTTACTGTGCTTAACACCTGATTCGAACTTGTTCCTAATCGAGGTTGACATATTGCTGAAACACTGATTTGATTTATTTTTACTGTTTAATTTATTTATTTAATTCATCATTTATCAATTGATATTGAATCAGATCACTTATACTTAAAATCACAATACAAGTTTAATTGTTACTCGTATTTCAAGGTAAACAATACTATCTATTAAAATCTAACTAATAGATGCATGCAATGGTGAAGTTAGAAATTCTAACAAGGATATTCAAAAATTTCAATATGTGATTTAAAGCAATGTTGGGACTATCTTTGCCACAACAATGAAAATTCCACTTATATCAAGGGAATTTAAAAGTTTATATACATAGAAAAAAAAAATTATATTATTTAGCAATATTAGTTTTCGGTGAAGGGATTCAATTAAAACTCCTTCGTTGGTTGTATCTTTGTATTAAGACTAATTTAAATGAATATTTTATCGATATCATTATAATTAGGTACGAGCAGGGGCAAATATAGGCTTAGGTATACGAATTTTGTGGAACTCAATAGTTTTAGCTTAAATTTTATATATGTATTAAAAATATATTAAATGTGTACAAAAAATTAAATTTATAACCCAATTACTACCACTGAGACCGGTTTCACGTTATTGTATGTTATAAGTTTTGATCACGAATTATGCCCACTAAACTGTTAGAGAAAATCCCTTTCGATGGGGCCGGTGGCGTGCGTATGGTTTAGGCAGGCAGTCGCCTTATGTCACTGCCACTCATCCGACACTGATTGACATTACTTTCTCAACTTCTTTGTTGTTTTCTTCTTGTACAAATGGTATCTGGCCAATGAGCAATTAGCGAACTGTTTGCTCGGCTCCAAAATCCAAAGCAAGTCCTCTACTGCATTTTATTTACTCCTTAACTACTCCTTTCGCGTTCTTAACAGAAACATCACTTTTGTTCTAAATCCAGCTTGGAATTTCCTCTGTTACCCCACTATCCCTTTCTCAAATAGTTTCACAATATGCTTTACATTTGCTCTATTTTTAATTGTGAAATTTATGGTGTAAGAAATTCATTTCCATCAATATGGTAAGTTCATAGCAAAATATGAGTGATCCCGAAATAAGAATAATATAACATCGAACTGTGTACACTTCATTAGCCTTTGATTTTTCGATACGAATTGCACGTTTGGATCGACATGGTTTTTTTTCACACAAGCTTTTGTATAAACCATTGAAAAAAACAGGAAAAAAAAATACTATACTGTTTTTTGTCCTTTAATTCAAAACAGCATAGATCAGTGGGATGGAGGCATCCAGCTAGGGATGGCAATGGAGCGGAACGAACGTATTAAAACAGTTTTAAAATTTTTTAAATCGGGGCAGGGCGGGTTACTGGTGCCAAAAGCCAAAAGCCCTCAGATCATAGAATGAACCTCCCCCAACCTATAAAATTCCAATATCAATACAAAAAAGTCGAGAGCAGTGAATGAACAGTACTTTTACGAATACTTCATCAATTGATTTTGGGGCCAAAGGATAATGATGTTGAAGATCCAATGTGATGGGTTTTAACTGTTTGTAATGTATACATACATTATATACATATATCTCCGATATTCATTCTATTATTTTAGAATATTTTTAAAGAAAATAGAAAAACAAATTAAGTGGGCCGAGTCCAAATGGGGCGGGACAGGATAAGTTGAAATTTTTGTGAGTTTCGCCAAACTCCCGTCCCATTGCCATTCCTACATCAGCTTCTGTCTCTGCCTCCACACAGATAGGTAACTGTCTCAATGACCCAGTTGTCATTCAAACTGGGAAGAAGAAATAAAGAAAAGCACATCACAAAAATGAAAATAATTGATGCCTACGTCACCCTAACCTTTTTAACCAAACAAAGCAGTGCCACTTACTTTCCTCCCTTGAAAACAATGCCAATTGTCGCCGACACTAATGGAGCCTTGACTTGATTACCATCTCAAAATGAAAGATATGGGGATTACGATTTCGAGTTTATTTCTTATTGAATTGCGAGTATTTCGAGTTACTTATTGTCAATATGCACATGCTTTGTAAATTTAGTACTCATATGTTGATATAATTTAGAACAAATCTTAGTCAAATAAAGTCTAATTTGATCATCTTTTTCGCAAAATATTTTTAAATATTTATAATTATTAATTATTGTGACTTATAATATTTTTTTATATAGTTTTTAAGTATGTAAATTTTATTCAAAAAATTTAAGTCGCATTCCGAAAAGGTTCAAACAGATTAAAATAGAGAGAGTATAATTCTTCAATTTGGTTAATAAATAAAAATATTATGAAACAATATTGATTAAAGATTTTGAAAGTAATATCAGCAAATTGAATGTGTTTTTGATGAATTTTGTTTTGTATATATATTAAAGATTGATAATGATGCTTATGTATCGTATGAATAACATGAATTCCTTTAATGGAAAATATTTTGCTTAAGAAATATATAGAGCTAATCAAAATACCTGTCATGAAAAATATTTTAAACTAACTTGTACACACATATCCAATGTGGAAAAAGAAGTCTCCACCGACACTTTTGGAGTCGCACGATGAAAGCAGTACTTTTGGTGTCTTCTTTACGTGGCACATTTTGGGCCGTGAGATCGTCTGGCCCTTTGTTGGTGACGAGCTTTTTCTGGAAGCGTAGCCCGATGGAGACAGTACAACCCGCAATTTTTTTTGGATATATAATGATGTTAGTTGTAGTGTCTGTTGACTAAATTTATAAAAAAACGTAAAGAGTAGGGTCGAGGGAGTATCCCTTTTTAATCTAATAACTAATGAAGAATTTCTCAATTCTTCGTAACAAGTTAAAAATAATTAACATGCAGCCATGCATATATCAATATATTAATATAACTTAATTTTAAGAGAAATACTACTTGGTTATTAACTGACATAAGTCAATTCTCTTGTACTTTTCTATTGAAAATTTTAGAAAAAATAAATAAACTATTCTTAAGAAAAATTAAGAATAAAACACGCATCTTAGAGGAAAAAGGTGACCCGTCAATTATGATTTTCATATTTTATTAAACTTTTAGTTCGATATTTTTGTTTGTAAAATAAGTGTTAGGTAATTAAAACAATGTACTAATATAATATATATTTATTGATTTAATAAATATGAGAATTTATAATGCCGGGTTCCCTTCTGCTACTATTTAATTTTCTATCTTGTTGGAATTTTAAACTGGGAGAGCCTACTCACTCCCATATTGATCAATTTATTCTCGTCATTGTAGCTGATCAAGTAGTGGTCTAGTTTCATGGAAATCTGTGGGATAATTATAAAGCTTGGATTGTAAACTTGCTTCGCAATGTTGACACTTTATTGTCCACGGGCAAGTTACTTGTCAATTGACAGACAATTTTTTCTCTTATTTTTCACTTGTCAATTGACAGGCAATCTCTTCTCTTATTTCGATAAAGTGTCAACATTGTGAAGTAAGTTTACTATATGCGTTTTCTAGAGTTGTGATTAATTCGGATTCGCGCCGCTCAAATTTATTAAATGGAAAATACTTCCTATCAAGATTTATTTTAAAATTTCTAATTAAGGATGAAAGATCCTATCTATCTCAAATAATCCTAGATGGTTTCTAGAAAACACATGAGGTGATTTGATAAGCAAGTTTGATTGAACATCGTTCTATTTGGGTTTACATTTAATCATCATTATATAGAATTTGTCTAACCAACTGCTGATTCTCTAACAGTCTCATATATTGTCAAGTTTGTCGACTTCAACTGCTTGCCTTTGCTTAACAACTTCACATCAAGAATGATGAAACCTGGAAGTAATTTTTTGTGGTCAAAATCAGGTATGCTCGATTTTCCGGACTTGAAGAGTCACTTCGAGCCCGATATTAGCGAACCCAATGAATCAAGTTCGAGTCTGATAACGGAGTATAAGGCTCGAAGATTGAAGCACACGATGAGTATCTGGGCCGAGTATGATCTACCCCGAGATAATGCTGTTATGGGTTTGTAACAGAATAAGCGAGATTCCCGCAATGGCACAAAGATCAAGGCGTAAATTTCGGAACGGATTTGTACGAGGCAGTTAGACAGCTTACAGTTAGATTCCTTACTAGAAACGGAAATGTACCTTATTTAGGACTCCTCTATTATATAAATGAGAGTTCATTCATTTGTAAAGATCATCAATCATTGGCAAAGGAATATACATTCTTACTTTTTTACTCATCACTCATCAGAATTGTCTTTTAGATTTATTGTTCTTACTTTACTGTTCTCATTAGCGTACCTCGAGGCCATCATAGCTCGAGGTCAAGACTTGTTCGTACGCTGTTTTGATTCAGCCTACTTCCTTAACTTATACATTTTTTTTCTTGGTAATCAGTTAGTATTGGACCAAATCACGTATCTTTAAGACCACAATATAAATTTAATTGTTAATTAGATTCTAGTGTAAAGAGTTTGGTGCCCACCGTGGGGCCTAAAGATAATATTGATTGTTTGAGTGTTGATTTTGATAAGACACATTATTTTCACACTTGATCTTGTCAAAGATTCTTTGTTTTCAGGTTAAAACATGTCAAACTCACAAAATGCTCCCATACACGGCAATTACGGTCTCAGATTTCATGGGGAAAATGATAATGTAGTTGTTCCAAGAACCGGTGTACAACCGCTTAACCCCGGGGAAGTGCCGATGGCAGATGCAGTCGATGTTAGTTTGCACATTACTTTGAATGCGGACTTGGGCGCAGACCTCGGAGGAAGTATACGCAGGGAAGTCCGGCCTGGTGGTCAAGGAACACACGGTGTTGGAGACGGGGGAGTTAGCCTCCAGGTAATCTTCGAGATGTTACAAGCTCAGCAGGTTGCTATCGCTCAGCTACAAAGTCAACATAAAACTTTGAGTGTGGTTGAACAAGAAATCACTCGTCGTACTGAGCTGGTGTCGGAACGGTTGAACGGTAGCGGATCGGGGACCGACCTTACCATCATGAAAATGCTCGAAGAGCTCACCAAAAGAATCGAGTCGGGAGAAAAGAAGATCGAATATAATGAAAGAAAGGTGGAGACATACAACTCTCGAGTCGATCAAATACTAGGGGCACCCCCGATCTTAAAGGGTTTGGATTCAAAAAAGTTCGTGCAGAAGACTTTTCCTCAGAGCGCGGCACTGAAGCCCATTCCAAAGAAGTTCCGTATGCCGGATATACCTAAGTACAGCGGAACCACCGATCCTAATGAATATATCACTACGTACACGTGCAGTATAAAGGGAAATGACTTAGAGGACGATGAGATCGAGTTCGTATTGTTGAAAATATTTGGGAAAACTCTATCAAAGGGAGAAATGATTTGGTATCACAACTTGCCACCGAACTCCATCGATTCATTTTCCATGTTAGTTGATTCTTTTGTGAAGGCGCACGCCGGGGCCATTACAGTTACAAAGAGACAACGAGATGCTGAGGGAGTTCATGTACCGATTTCAAATGGAGAGAATGGAGTTACCACCAGTTACAGAAGATTGGGCCATTCAAGATTTCACACAAGGGTTGAATGAGCGAAGTTCGATAGCATCACGACAGTTGAAGCAAAATCTGATCGAATATCCAAATGTTACATGGGCAGACGTGCATAATCGTTATCAATCGAAGATCAGGGTCGAGGATGACCAGTTGGGAGCCCCCTAGGGGTTAGTTCACCCGAACAGATTGGCAGTAAAAGCCTCGAGGGATACCGATAGAGAACTGAGGTCAAACAGCGAATGGTATCAACCATATGTCGCAGATCGAAGAAAAAATAGTTCGGGACACAATCCTCCCTGGAATGATCGAAGAAATGATCGAGGGAAAAATCCTCGGGGACTTATGAGTAAGAATGGTTTTGATAAACATACCGACCCCACAGAATCGCCTCGGTTATCAGAGTATAATTTCAGTGCCGATGCATCGGGTATTGTGTCGTCTACCGGGAGAATCAAATACACCAGGTGGCCTATACCTATGCAAACCGATCCTTCTAAGTGAAACCCAAACTTGATGTGTAAATATCATGGTACACATGGCCATAGGACCGAAGATTGCAGACAATTGAGGGAAAACGTAGCTCGATTGTTCAACGACGGTCATCTTCGAGAACTTATTAGTGATCGGGCTAAGAAACACTTCAGGGAAAGAGACGCCAACAGAAAGAATGAGCAAGAGGAACCTCAGCATGTTATCCACATGATCGTCGGTGGGGTCGACATCCCACAAGGACCTGTTTTTGAATGCACCAAAGTATCGATTACAAGGGAGAAATAGACCCGAGACTACGTGCCCGAAGGCACCCTTACATTCAAAGACGAGGAGACAGAAGGCCTCTCTCAGCCGCACAACGATGCTTTGGTAATTTCTATTTTGCTAAATAAAATTCAGGTTAAACGTGTTCTTGTGGATCTAGGTAGCTCGGCAAACATAATCAGGTTGAGGGTCGTAGAGCAGCCCGGACTGCTAGATCAAATTTTACCTGCATCTCGAGTCCTAAACGGCTTCAACATGGCTAGTGAAACAACAAAGTGAGAGATAATCCTACCAGTGAACGTAGCCGGGACTATCCGGGACACAAAATTTTATGTTGTCGAAGGTGACATGAGGTACAATGCACTGCTCGGAAGGCCGTGGATCCATAACATGAGGGAGGTACCATCGACCCTTCACCAAATGATGAATTTTACAACAATAGATGGTATGAAAACAATTTATGGGGAACAGGACGCAACAAAGAAAATGTTTGCAGTCGACGATGTGACGCTGACGCCAACACCTTCGACCTCAGGAAAATCGAACATCAAAGACAAGCATATGGATAAATAGCAATCACCGTCCCTAGCCTCGATCAAGACAAAGGAACAAGTAATCAAAGAAGAAGAAGAAGAGGATTTCCTTACCCCTCGAACTTTCGTTGTTCCCGAGGAATTAGATGCAACCAAGTCAACGGTCGAGGAGCTGGAACAGGTGATACTAATTGAGCATCTTCCCGAATGGAAGGTATACCTGAGAACGGGATTAACCCCTAAACTCAGGAAAATCTCATTCAATTACTTATCGATAAAATATATTTCTTTTCTTGGTCCCATTTAGACATGACAGGGATCCCACCGGAGATAACAACACATCAGCTAAGTCTTGATCCCAGGTTTAAACCAATGAAGCAAAATAGAAGGCCCCAGTCCGAGGTAAAACATGCATTCATAAAGGACGAGGTAACTAAACTTCTCAAAACATGGTCCATTAGGGAAGTAAAATACCCTGAATGGTTAGCCAATGTAGTTGTAGTCCCTCTAAATGGAACAAACTTAGAATGTGCGTGGATTACAAGGATTTGAACAAGGCATGCCCTAAAGACTCTTTTCCACTGCCTAACATCGGTCGTATGATTACAGCCGGCCACAAGATCCTTACCTTTCTCGATGCCTATTCCGGGTACTATCAAATTCAAATGAACCCGGAGGACCAGGAAAAGACCTCATTTATCACCAAGTATGGAATGTATTATTACAATGTAATGCCTTTCGGACTAAAAAATGCAGGAGCTACTTACCAATGCCTAGTAAATAAGATGTTCGAAGAACAAATAGGTAAATCAATGGAAGTTTACATTAATGACATGTTAATTAAGTCCCTGCGCGTAGAGGACCATTTGGCTCATTTGCAGGCAACGTTCGAGATTTTGAGAAAATACTACATGAAACTTAACCCTGAGAAATGTGCTTTCGGGGTCGATTCGGGCAAATTACCCAGCTTCATGGTGTCGAATAGGGGGATCGAGATCAACCTCGACAAAATTAAAGACATCGAAGACGTCACCGTGTGGAGTGTAAAAGCTGTACAATGGCTAACCGGACAGATAGCTGCTTTGGGCCGATTCATCTCGAGGTCGTTAGATCGGAGTCACAGGTTCTTCTCCTTACTCAAAAATAAAAAATGATTTCGTATGGACCCCGGAATGTCGACAAGCATTGGAAGAGTTAAAGCGGTACTTATTGAGCCCACCCCTGCTCCACACTCCGAAGTCGGATGTAAAACTATACTTATACTTGGCTGTGTCCGAAGTAGCGGTAAGTAGCGTACTAGTTTGAGAAGATCAAGGTACACAATATCCTATTTATTATGTAAGTCAAACCTTAGGAGATGCTGAAACTAGGTACCCACAATTAGAGAAGTTGACACTTGCATTAATAAGCGCATCTAGAAAATTAAAGCCATATTTCCAGTGTCACCCCATATGTGTGTTAACCACTTATCCTCTCCAAATATTTTACACAAGCCCGAGTTATCGGGGGCCGTATAACTTGGCGGATACGATATCGAATATCAACCTCGAATGGCCATCAAGTCTCAAATCTTAGCTGACTTTGTAGCCGATTTTACGCCAACCCTCGTACCTGAAGTGGAGAAGGAACTTCTACTAAATTGGGTACGTCATCGGGGGTATGGACCCTCTTCACGGATGGAGCCTCGAATGTGAAAGAGTCCGGGCTGGGCATTATTTTCAAGCTACCTACGGGTAGCACTATTAGACAATCTATCAAAATTTCTAGGTTGACTAATAATAAGGCCGAGTATGAGGCCATGATTGCAGGTCTCGAGCTAGCTAAAAGCTTGGGGGTAGAAGTAGTTGAAGCCAAGTGCGATTCTCTGTTGGTGGTGAACCAAGTGAACAAAAGCTTCGAGGTTCCGGAAGATAGGATGCAAAGGTATTTGGACAAGTTACAGGTAACGTTGCACCACTTCAAGGAGTGAACCCTAGATCACGTGCCTCGAGAACAAAATGGTGAGGCCGATGCATTTGCAAATTTAGGGTCATCTGTCGAAGAAGACAATATAGTCCCGAGAACTGTCATCCAATTATCGAGATCTGTGGTCGAGGAGGGTCACGCCAAAATAAAATCCACAAGATTGACTTGGGACTGGAGGAATAAATATTTTGAATACTTAAAGCACAGAAAGCTCCCTTCGGACCCTAAAGAGTCGAGAGCCCTACAAGCTAAAGCATCCCGATTCACATTGGATGAAGATGGAACGTTGTACAGGAGGACTTTTGATGGACCATTGGCGGTATGTTTAGAAACGGGGGACACCGATTATGTTCTACGAGAGATCCACGAAGGCACTTGTGGGAATCACTCCGGTGCTGACTCTTTGATTCAAAAAGTAATTAGAGCTGGGTACTACTGGGATAGCATGGAAAAAGACACTAAGGAGTTTGTTCAAAAATGCAATAAATGCTAAAGGTTTGCACCAATGATCCATCATCCCGGAGAACAACTCCATTCAGTCCTATCCCCGTGGCCATTCATGAAATGGGAGATGGACATCGTGCCCCCCTGCCAACGGCACCAGGTAAAGCTAAATTCATTTTGTTTATGGCTGACTACTTTTCTAAATGGGTGGAAGCACAAACCTTCAAGAAGGTGAGAGAAAAAAAGGTCATGGACTTCATATGGGATCACATCGTGTGTCGGTTCGGGATACCCGCTGAGATAGTATGCGACAACGAGAAGCAGTTCATCGGTAGCAAGGTAACAAAGTTCCTCGAAGAACAGAAAATAAAAAGGATCTTATCGACACCATATCACCCAAGCGCAAACGGACAAGCCGAATCCACGAACAAGACTATTATACAAAACTTGCAGAAAAGGTTGAGTGACGCTAAGGGAAATGGAGAGAGGTTCTGCCCGAGGTTCTTTGGGCATACGAAACGACATCAAAGTCCAGCACGGGGGAAACTCCGTTCTCCTTGGTATATGGCTCCGAGGCCTTAATCCCAGTCGAGGTTGGGGAACCTAGCACCAGATTTTGGCATGCAGCGGAGGAATCAAATCATGAGGGCTATGGAAACTAGCCTCGAGCTATTGGATGAAAAACTAGAAGCTGTGCTTGTTCGGATGGCCGCATAGAAGCAAAGAATCGAGAGATATTATAATAAAAGTGCCAACCTTCGCCACTTCAGAATCGGGGACTTAATTCTAAGGAAAGTCACCCTAAATACTCGAAATCCAAACGAGGGGAAACTAGGCCCGAATTGGGAAGGTCCATATCAAGTTATTGGTATCATCAGAAAGGGATCTTACAAACTCGGCACGATGGAAGGAAAACAATTACCAAAAAATTGGAATGTATCACTGCTCAAACGATATTATTGCTGAGGTATGACTTTCTCTTTTTTTCCATTTGTATTCGAGACTAACACATTGCAGATGTTCAATCGAAGATGTCGAGGGCATCTTTCTACACGAAGACCTTAGGTTTTAAAGCATGCATTGCACTCTTTTTTCCTTAAGATTGGGTTTTATCCCTAATGGGTTTTTCCGGCGAGGTTTTTAACGAGGCAACAACTATGTGCCACCTAAGGAGAATTCAACAGTATCCAAGGCTTCTTTTCAATCAACCTCGAATATTGGGGGGCATCACCCTCGTAGGCTATATTTTCAAGAAAAATGCTTCATGCCGAAGAGAGCCTCGATAGGAAAACTTTGTAATGGGCCAAACAGTCAAAGGAACCGTGTCCATATAGAATAACCGCGCCCCGATGGCAAAACATGTACGCATGTATGAATTATTCGAAGAAGCACTCTTTCTATATTAAACACTTTGTGTCTCGAATAAATTTGTTACTGTACGAGCTCCATACTTGTGATTCTCTGTGAAAAATGGCTCAAGAGCCAAAACACAAATACACCTCGGCTACTCGGGGACTGTCATCGACAGTTGGCACATTCGAGCTGTCTAAACTCGAATTCGTAAGACCTCAAAGAGGCGTCCTCGATGTAAAGGCCAAGGCCATCACACTCGGGGACTAACATTTCGAAAAAGATCAAAATGTTATCAGGAAACAAGTCCAAGAGACACTCCTGAAGGCTACGACCATATTAAAAACTACGGACACATAAAAAGGCTACGACCAAAATTATGCGGTTCGGAGACGTCCGACTTCCGCCATAAACTAAAGGCCTTCAAATACTTTGAAAAACCGGTTAAGTAAAGGCTACCCTTGGCAAAATAATCAAAGGGCTTCGATAAAATCGGCCCTCAAGAAACCTGAAGAGGTATCAAATTATTTACATACAAACTCATGCTAAGGCATTAAAAACAAAAGAATTCCGATCAACGCTAAACCCTCGAAAAACCCAATGGGTAAAAGATGCATGCCAATGCATAAACGTAATTTTTTTACTAAGTCTTTTATGCCGAAAAGGGGAAGTAATATCCATCTCTCAGAGGCTATAACGGCCCAACCTAAAACAGCCTAAGGGCCGATACAATTAGGGTTTGAGACCTTGTTCTCACCCCATTCGAACCCAAGGGTTCGATTATCTCGATCCCGAATAAATATTTTGATTATATTTCAATTATGGCTCGGATACTTGCCAACACAAAGGGTCTATGCCCCAAAGGTTCGAATCTTATTCGATCTCGACCACGATAACTTCAAAGAAAACCGTCCGAGACAGAATCTCGAATACACCATTCAAAGAATGAAATTATTGAGAAAAATTTCAAGCCAAGAAATATTGAGAAGGCATTCAAGGAAGTTTCTTCTTTATATACTCAAAAAAGAGATATGTACAAATTCGACAAAAGGCTTGGCATAAAAGAAAATACAAAAGAAAAAAATTCCTATCTACGCCCCGGGACCGGTCTTCCCTTCGGAAGATGTTTCCTCACCGGGAGCAGCATCTTCTTCGGGTCCCTCCTCGTTATAGGACCCAGCTTAGTTGCCTTCACTATTGTTTTCATCGTCGAAGGACACATGAACATTGGTTTCATCATTCCTTCCTCACTTAAGACCCGATTTTGGATCGAATCTATGTTTTCCTATACTTTACTTATATTTATGATGAATTTCTCCATGATTATGGAGTAGTTTCCTTTAGGGTTTGATGGATTTGGTTTATTGATGATTATTTGTTGATTACAACTCTATTTTTATGTATTGAAGCATTTTTGGACGATTTAATTGTTGCATCTATATTATTCATGTAATCGAGAGAAGCATAACTTGTGATATTTTTTCATTATATTGTTGGTTGAGTTCATTAATTCTTCTTAGTAATAGTAAGAGGCTAGTTTAATCATTTATTAAACCTAGTTAGGAGGATAATCGAGAGAGTTTCTCCTAAAGACCAATCCACTATGCACTTTTGTATATCTTCACAGAGCTTAAATTGGTTCATCTCGTAATGTTGAGACTTAATCGAGAGAGAAGTTTTTGTTGAACGTGTGAACTAGTAATTGAGTGAATTCGAGAGACTCACTTAAACATTAGAAGTGAATTATCTGGAGTTAGATCCCAAACAATTATCTTGCATCTATCCTATCAAAACCCTATTTTCTTTCACTGATAACTTTCTTTGCTTATTCCTTGTTTCGATTATCATTAGCCAATAGCTTTAGACTCTTAGTTAATTTTAGTTAAAAATCATATAATTCTCAATTGTTGATCCTCTTGGATATCATTACTCAAGCTAAAAACTACGAGAATACTATTTAATCCAATCCCTGTGGATACAATATTATACTATACTATATTTGGTTAGCGAGCATAATTCAAGTATGTGTTTCGAGCTCGTCATAGTTTGGCCAAGGGTTAATTTTGATCAATTATCCGACCTCTATCTTTATCATAAACAATCTGGGCAGCTCTAATAGCTGCTTCCTCAGCATCCTGTGCAGTTTTTTCTCGTTGTTGGGTTGTCTCTCTTGTAGCCAAATCAACATTATCATCATCGTTTCCAGCCATAGTTTTTTTGGTTGAGGATTGCCCAACCTTTTCTTATGTCTCGGTGAGATCTCTTTCCTTCCTCAGTTTTCGCAGTTGTTTTTTATCTCGGGCTTGTATGGTAGCACTTCTTTCGCAGAAGCTCGAGTCATGCACCAATCTAAACTTGTAAGCTACGCATAATCAACGAACACCAAACGTAAAATGATAAAAATAAAAATAAAAATAAAAATAAAAATAAAAAAGGAATTCCCCAATTAGCACTATGAACTATTTCAAACTCTATTGATTGCCAATCTCCTACAACGACGCCAAAATTTGACGAGCTCGAAACACACACTTGAATTATGCTCACTAATCACATATAGTATAGTATAATATCGTATCCACAAGGATTGGATTTAAACAATATTCTCATAGTTTCTAGTTTGATTGCTATCTAAGAGGATCAACAAATGAGAATAATATGATTTCTAACTAAAATTAACTAAGAGTCTAAAGCTATTGACTAATGACAATACAAGGAATAAGCAAAGAAAGTTATCAGTGGAAGGAAATAGAGTTTTGATAGAATAGGTGCAAGATAATTGTTTGGGATCTAACTCTAGATAATTCACTTCTAATGTTTAAGTGAGTCGCTCAAATTCACTCAATTATTAGTTCACACGTTCAGTAAAAACTCCTCTCGCGATTAAGTCTCAATCTCACTGAATGAACCAATTTAAGCTTTGTGAAGATATTTGCAAAAATGTATAGTGGATTGGTCTTTAGGAGAACCTCCATCGATTAGCCTCCTAACTAGATTTAATCAATGATTCAACTAGCCTCTTCCGATTACTATGAATAATTAATGAACTCAACCAACAATATAATTCAAAGATATCACAAGTTATGCGTCTCTCAATTACATGAACAAGTGAATATAGATGTAACAATTAAATCATCCAAAAACGCTTCAATACATATAACAAGAGTTATAATCTACAAAAAATCATCAATACATCAAATCCATGAAACCCTAAAAGAACTACTCCATAATCATGGAGAAATTCGTCACAAATATAATTAAAGTATAGGAAAATATAGATTCCATCCAAACACGAGTCTTGAGTGAGGAAGGAATGATGAAATCCTTATGCTTGTGTTCTTCCAACTCCTGCTTAGCTTCCTTAGGTCAAAAGTATGTCAAAAGTCTAGAAAATAATCTTTTTCCATGTATTTATACCAAGTAGGTTTTCGGGCCCAGAAGAAATCACCCTTTCCTAGCCGAAATAGAATTTTAACTCTGTAAAAAATTGGACGGGCGCGCCGCATGGGGCGACGCGCCATGCGGGGCATTAGTGGGGAAATCTAGAGAGCTCAACATCTGTCACACAATAGGAATTATACCTTTGTGGCGCCCCACAAACCGCAGTAGTGCAAATTTCTTAGAGTACGGCTCCAAACTTGATTTTTTATGTCCAGACGTGGTCCTCGACCCCTGAATACGATCCCGACTTAATCCTTTGGGCTTTTACTCAGACTTCAAAGCTCCATATAGCTCGAATTAGCTCCACAACATCTACATAACTTTGAATCACTCCTCAAAGGCATATAACACACAATAATTTCAAAACAGTACCAATTAAAGCTCAACATAAATAAAGTGCAGTAAATTAGAGTGCAATAAGCGACTAAAACACGAGATTATAGCATATGATCAACACCCAACACTTAAACCATTGCTCGTCCTCGAGCAATCAAACTAAACTTTATATAGACACGGCCTTTTTAAACAACTCTCCTAACTCATCACACCAAAAATAATGGAAACGGATTAAGCACTCTAACGTAACATCCTCGCCTCAAGATTTGACTCAAAAGCACCACACATTTTTCACAACCCGCTCACTTACTCTAACATAGAGGTCACAACATTACCTTTCCTTCGTGAATTAAGTGCCCTCACACAACAATAGAGGGTAGTTCCACACACAATGAAACTTAAAAACAATTAGGAACTCAAGATAGAACAATTCACTCACTCTCAGAAACAACATTCATGTGCCACAAAAGACGTACCATAGACTTGCCCGTAGTGTAACACTCAATTAATCGAGCTCATTTAGTCAAGGATCAAGTAGGAATTTATTTGGTTGTAATGTAGGTTGCGGGATGGGTAGGATACATTTAGCTATAAGAGTGACTACACCTCCCTAAGCACTTTAATACATAACTAACCATTCAAAACCCCACACTTATGTCAACCCATAACTGCACCTTCACATCAATATACATCAACTCCTATTTCTTTAAGCACAAATACATCAAGAGTTACCACTATCAAGGAATATGTTTCACAACAATAAAACTATGTTTCTTTTTCTCTTCTTATTCAATTCAAGTGGCTCTTACTTTTTCAGAACAATGCACCTTTCTCCAATTTCAATAGTTCTGCTCAAAATCCAAGCCAACACCCCACAATTTAACTTTTACAAATTTCATAACAAATTCAAGTGCTCACGAGAGGTAAAAGGTTCAAATAGATGGTCAATTCAAACAAATGAGTATGCCTTGTAATGTGGTTGCCAAAGGAACAGGATTACAGGCTCAAAGGGGTTAAATAAGATACATAACAATTAGGTGGGTAAAATATATATTTGGCTCAACAAAGAAATGCCTACATGACTTCCAAGACTGAATAAAACTACTATTTCGCTTTGCAAACATACAGGGCAAGTTCTAGACATCAAATGCAATGCATTGAATAGCACAAAACATCACACACGCACACGACACATAACTCACTCAAGATTGGGATCATCAGGACACTCTAGTCAAAACAGTTAAGCAAAGTTAAAGATCGTACACTTTAAGGTACTTATACCAGAGTAAAAAGCTGAGCATAAACGTCACAATTAAAGCACTTACTATTCTCAATACATAATAAAGTTAAGATATATTTCCTTAATTCATAAGGTTTCCTACTCCTAAAGAAAAATAAAAACTACTACTAACTACACCCGGTTAAAAAAAAACCATTTGAAACGAATCGCGACACAAACAAAAACCAAGGGGGAATTGCTAAACTACCTAACAAAAGAAAAATCTTTTTGTATTTTCCCTGAGAGTTTAATCCCTCAAGAAACCTGTCAATGATATCCATCGTCGTTAAAAATCAAAATTTTTAAATTTTTCTCAATTTTTTCCCCAATATTTTCTATCTCTAACTACTAAAACTAAGCAAAAAAAAACATATCTACATACAAACAAATATCCCCCACCCCACACTAAAGTTGTGGCATGTATTTGTGGCACACAATTAAAGAACACAAGGTAAAGGAAACTTCCCTGAATATCTAGCCGGGGTCTGACTCAAAGTCGGGTTCTAATCCTCGCGCCCGAACTAATACACACATCCATGCAGACAGCTTCTTCTCAGCCTTTTTGGGGTAAACCCCACACTTATCTTTCTCGCTCACTGCAGCCTTCTCTTTCGAGCCATTCACTTTCCACTCAATACTCGCAAGTGGTTTGTATTTTTACGCCCCATTTTCTACATCCATCTTAAATTCAAGGTCTTCTCCCCACTCTAAGCATGAATTTTCTGTCTTGTACATCTAATATCGCTCTGCCCATCTCTAAGAATTGTCTTCCTAGGATGAGAGGGACCTCCCTTTTATCCTTCATATTTACCACTATAAAATCCACAGGAAATACAAACTTATCCACCCGAATTAACACATCTTCCACTATCCCCTCGGGTATTAGAGTCGTTTGGTTTGCCAGATGCAAAGATCTTGGTGCACACCTTGTCTCTCCAATCTCCTTCTCCAGCTTTCTATAAATAGATAGAGGCATTATATTGATTGAGGCACCAGAATCACATAAGGACTTATCAAAATTAATATAACCTAAAGAGCAAGGTATAGTAAAACTCCTTGGATCTCCACACTTTTATGGTAGTTTATTTTGCAATATCGCACTGCAATGCTCTGTGAGCTTGACTACTGAGGTATCCTCTATTTTCTCTTCTGTGTTAGGATCTCCTTCAAGAATTTAGCATAAGCCGGGCATTTGTTAGAGCACTTGTATGAATGGTAAGTTTACATGAGCCTGCTTTAGCACATCTAGAAATCTCTCAAACTGCTTGCTCAGCTTTTCTCTAATAGCTTTTGGGGGAAAGGTAGCGTAGGCATATGCTTGCTCTCATCATGCTCCTCCCTTCTCGATTTTTTTCCTTCTTCTTTTTCTCAGCTTTCATCGTGCCTTTCTTCTTCTTGTCATCATCACTTTTCAGCTGCTCCCCACTTTCTTTTTCAAGTACCACATCTTTTTGGATGAGGGTGGGGTCTTTCAGAACTTACCTACTTCTCAAGGTTACAACATTCACTATTTCTTTGGGATTTCTTTCAGTATCATCAGAGAGAGTGCATGGTACCCTCTCAGATAATATTGTTGCAATATGTCCCACTTGCTTCTCTAAATTTCGAATTTCTTCCCCTTTTACTTCAAATCATTCATCAATTTTTACAATGAAGGTCTTCATGAGATCTTCTAGACCAGGTTGATTGGGCTGTTGAGACTGAAACTGCTGCCTCAGTTGATTCATAAAATCAGGCACTCATTGTTCCTGGAATCAGGGGTTATTTTGTTTCAATGCATTTGTAGTACCCCCAGGTGAACTCCATGAAAAACTGGGGGTGTTTCTGACCCATTGCATTAAAATTATAATTTTTCACAACTTCACTTCCTCAGTTGAGGCTTGACACTCATGAGTAGGGTGCCCTCTTCCACATATATCACAAGCTACATGAGGCCCATTTTATATCGAGGGTAAGGTTAAATTCCGTATTTCTTTAGCCATAACATCAAGTTGTAGCTGCACAGACGTAGTAGCATCAACTTGGTGAACATCAGTTGTTCTTCTTCTTTCAGCACTCCCAGAGGGCCACTGATTTGGATATCTAGATAACTCATCAAGAATTTTAACTATCTCTTATGGAGTCTTCTTCATCAATGGGCCTCCAGCTGCATTGCTCAATGTTCTACGTGAGGTCGGTGTCAATCGATTCCAAAAGTCCTAGAGCTACATCCAGAGTTCAATTTCGCTTTGTTGATACTTTCGAACTATCTCCTTAAACCTCTCCCAAGCTTCAAACACAGTTTCAATCTCTTTTTGGCAGAAGTTATGGATTTTTCTTCTAAACTTTCCCGTCTTAGCTGATGAGAAATATTTATCAAGGAATTCTGGTCATCTCCTCCCAAGTTATAATCGATCCCGTGGGAAAATCGAAGCCACTACTTTGCCTCATCTTTAAGTGAAAAGGGGAATGCCCTTAAGTACACTGCATCTTGTGACACCCCATTGTATTGAAAGGTGTTCATAATCTCCTCGAAGTCATTAGATGTGTGTTTGGATCTTTGTTCATCTTTCCTCTGAAGAGGCAACAGTTCTGAATGGTTCCCTTGCTTCAACTCGAAATTGTTAGCTACAATTGAAGGTGGTCTAACACTTGATAAACCTTGATTGTAGACCTGCCTAGCATAATCGCCAAGTGGTCTCCCAAACATGGGAGTTAAATTTCCAAACTGGTCCGCAACCAACGGTTGAATTTGAGCAATTCTTCGACCCCTCTCTTCATCATAGACAATCTGGGAAGCTCTAATAGCTGCTTCTACAGCATCCCGTGCAACGTTTTCTTGTTGTTGGGCTGCCTCTCTTGCAACCAAATCTATATTATCATCACCGTTTCCAGCCATACTTTATTTGGTTGAGGACTGCCCAACCTTTTCTGATGTCTCAGTGAGATCTCTTTCCTCATCAGCTGTCGCAGTTGTTTTTCTATCTCGGGCCCGTATAGGAGCACTTCTTACGCAGAAGCTCGAGTCATGCACCAATCTAAACCTGTAACCTGCACACAGTCAACGAGAACCAAATGTAAAAAGAGAAAAATAAAAATAAAATAAAAAAATGAATTCCTGAATTAGCATTAAAAACCATTTCAAACACTATTAATCACTAATCCCCGGTAACTACGCCAAAATTTGACAAGCTCGAAACACACACTTGAATTATGCTCACTAATCAAATAGTATAGTATAATATCGTATCCACATGGATTGGATTTAAACAGTATTCTCGTAGTTTCTAGTTTGATTGCTATCCAAAAGGATCAACAATTGAGAATTATATGATTTCTAACTAAAATTAACTAGGAGTCTAAAGCTATTGACTAATGACAATCGAAACAAGGACTAAGCAAAGAAAGTTATCAGTGGAAGGAAATAGAGTTTTGATAGGATAGGTGCAAGATGATTGCTGGGTATCTGACTCTAGATAATTCACTTCTAATGTTTAAGTGAGTCTCTCGAATTCACTCAATTATTATTTCACAAGTTCGGCAGAAACTCCGCTCTCGATTAAGTCTCAATCTCAAGAGATGAACCAATTTAAGCTCTGTGATGATATGAAAAAATGCATAGTGGATTGGTCTTTAGGAGAACCTCTCTCGATTATCTCTCTAACTAGGTTTAATCAATATTCAACTAGCCTCTTCCGATTACTAAAGAAATAATAAACTCAATCAATAATATAATGCAAATATATCACAAGTTATGCCTCTCTCGATTACATAAACAAGATAGATGCAACAATTAAACCATCCAAAAATGCTTCAATACATAAAACTAGAGTTATAATCCACAAAGAATCATCAATACACCAAATCCAGCAAACCGTAATGGGAACTACTGCATAATCATGGAGAAATTCATCACAAATGTAATTAAAGTATAGGAAAACATAGGTTCGATCCAAACTCGGGTCTTGAATGAGGAATGCATGATGAAATCCTTGTGCTTGTGATCTTCCAACTTCTTCTTGGCTTCCTTAGGACAAAAGTATGTTAAAAGTAAAAAAAATATATTTTTTCATATATTTATACCAAGTAGGGTCGGGCCTAAATTACCCTTTCCACTTCGAAATAGGATTTTCATTCTGTAAAAATTACACAGGCGCGCTGCATGGAGGACGCGCCATGCGGGGCATTAGTGGGGAAATCCAAATAGCTCAACATCTGTCAGACAATAGGAATTGCACTGTTATGGCGCCCCACACACCGCAGTAGTGCAAATTTCTCAAAGTACGACTCCAAACTTGATTTTTGATGTCCAGACATGGTCCTCGACCCCCGAACACGATCCTAGTTTAATTCCTTGAGCTTTTACTCAGACTTCAAAGGTCCAAATAGCTCAAGTTATCTCCACAACATCTATATAACTCGGAATCACTCCTGCTAGGCATAAAACACACAATAAGTATAAAGCACTACCAATTAAAGCTCAAATATAAATAAAGTGCAGTGAATTAGAGTGAAATAAGCGACTAAAACACGAGATTATAGCCTACCATCGGGCATAAAACCTTGGTCATGCAAGCATGCATCTAATTGAAAAGCTCTCCAAGCATGATTTAGTTATTGCTCTTCCCAAAATCAATTTTTCTAGAAATCATGTATGTGATGCATGTAAAATTGGTAAACAAACTAGAAACTCTTTCAATTTTTTCTACTACCAAGCCTTACAATTTCTTCACATGGACCTGTTTGGACCTACTAGAACTGCCAACATTGGAGGTAAACGATATGCTTTTGTTATTTTTGATGACTACTCACATTTTATATGGGTTATTTTTTTATCTCATAAATATGAAGAATTGAAAAAATTTGAAATTTTCTGTTAAAAAACTGAACGAGAAAAAGGGCATCTTATTTCAACTATTCAAAATAATCATGGAGGAGATTTGAAAGCAGAGATTTTGAAGAATTATGCAAAGGTCAAGGATACACTCATAGTTTCTCAGCATCTACGTCCCGACAGCAAAATGGGAGTGGTTGAACGTAAGAACAGAACTTTGTAGGGTATGGCAAGAACCATGATACTAGAACATTCCCTCCCAAATCATTTCTGGGCAGAAGCAGTAAGCACAACTTGTCACATTCTCAACAAGTTCTTAATTCGACCTATTTTGAAGAAGACTCCATATGAATTATGGAAAGGTAAGAAACCCAATATTGGATACTTTCACCCCTTTGGAAGAAATTCGGTGTCCACAACAATGCAAGGATAATCTTGGTAAGTTTGACCCAAGGAGTGATGAAGGCATATTTCTTGGCTAGTCGGACAATAGTAGATCTTTTAGAATCTATAATAAGCGTACCCTATGCGTGGAGGAATCAGTTCATGTTATATTTGATACTCTGTGGAAGAGAAAGAAGATTTTGTAGGTGATGAGGAGATCAATGAAAATCAACCAAAGATCAGTGAACAAAAGACTTCAAGAAACTACTGACAATATGACTGAAACCCCACAATCGACTAATGAATTCATTAGTGAGAATGATCAACATCAGAATGAGTCGACTAATCAGTGTACTGAAGCATTACCAAATGAATGGAGAAGCGAAGCAGAATATCTTCAGAAGTTCGTCATTGGAAATCCAACTGATGGAATGAAAATAAGAGGAGCTTTAAAGAAAAAAGGCTAACATCACACTCATATCTCAAATATATCAAAAGAAAGTTGATGAAGCTTTGAAAGACTCAAAATGGGTATATGTTATGCAAGAAGAACTTGATCAGTTTGATTAAAATCAAGTTTGGACATTGGTGCCCAAACCAGCAAATGCAGCAATCATGGGAACCAAATGGGTATTCAGGAACAAACCGAATGAAGAAGGTAAAGTTATTAGCAACAAAGCAAGGCTAGTCGCTCAGGGTTACTCTCAACAGGAAGGAGTCGACTATGATGAAACCTTCGCTACGGTAGCACGACTAGAATCAATTTGTATCTTATTAGCATATGCTTCTTTTAAAGGTTTTAAAATAATTCAAACGGATGTTAAAAGTGTGTTTTTAAATGGCTTCTTGATGAGGAGGTCTATGTTAAACAACCTCATGATTTTGAAAAATCATAGTTTCCTTATCACATGTTTAAGTTGACTTAGGCTCTCTATGGGCTAAAACAAGCACCTAGAGCTTGGTATGAAAAACTAAGCTCATTTTTGGTTAGTCATGGATTTTTGTAAGATTGACACTACTCTTTTCATCAAAAGATCATCTACAGAAAATCTCATTATTAAAATCTATCTTGATGATATTATATTTGGAAGTGCTAACCCTATTTTATGCAAGGAATTATCACATCTCATGCAAAGTGAGTCTGAAATGAGCATGATGGGAGAATTAAATTTTTTACTTGGACTTCAAATTCATCCATCAGATGAAGGCATATTTATAAGTCAGACAAAGTACACAATTGAGCTAATACAAAAATTTGGAATGGACAAATCCAAGGTAATTGAGACTCCTATGAGTCCAGCTACATATCTTGACAAAGATGAAGAAGGAAAATCAGTAGAGGAATCAAAATAACGTGGAATGATTGGATCTTTAGTGTATTTAACTGCTAGTCGTCCTTACATAATGTTTAGCGTATGCAGATGTTCCAGGTTCTAAGCAGCTCCCAAGGAGTCTTATTTAACTGCCGTGAAGAGAATTATTAGATACCTTATTAGAACTAATTCACATGGATTAAGGTATCCAACCCTTAACAATTTTAATCTTGAAGGGTTTTCAGACACAGATCTTGTTGGTGATAAATATGACTAGAAAAGCACAAGTGGAACTCGTCAACTACTTGGCAAATCACTTATTTCTTAGAACAGTAAGAAACAGGATCAGTTGCACTGTCTACAACTGAAGCTGAATGCATTTCCATTGGACAATGTTATTCTCAACTACTTTGGATGACTCACTAATTAAGTGATTATGATCTTTCGTTTAAGCCTTTTAAATTTTTCTGTGATAATTCTAGTGCTATGTCTTTCAAAAAATCCTGTGCATCATTCTAAAGCAAAGCATATAGATATCAAGCATCATTTCACTAGAGACCATGTTCTTAAGAGTGATATTAAATTATCTTTTGTTAACACGAAAAACTAATTAGCTGATATTTTACTAAGCCTCTTCTAGAGGATATGTTTCAAGCCTTTAGGGATTTACTTGACATTATTACCTTTTCCAAACAAGGCTTTAATTCCTGTTTTACTTGAAAATTGTGTGTCAAAATAACTTTTGTTAAAAAAAATCTTTTGTACTATATTGTTTTATAATGACTACCTGTTGCATTAATTATGCACCTCCATTTTAGCCCTTATTTTCACCTCTTTGGTTTACCAAGATGGAAACTGAATCAATCAGTCACGTCTTTTGCCTTTCTCTGTCATGTCACTCATGTCGATTCAGTCACATCGCTTCACTCCTCTCTCCACCTCTATAAGTCAACCTCTCCTATGAAGTTCTCTGTATAGACCCTTCAATCATCCTCTCCAATGGCTAAAGCCTAAAAGAAAATCCCCCTGCTTCCACTCGCAAAATCACCCGTCCAAAGCGAAACCCCTTCTCAACCATCAGAACCACTCACTATTGGCTCTAACCACTCCGAGGGTTTCTCGTCTTCTCAAAAAATCATCTTCGACAATTCTCGAGCAAAAAAGGCACTGGGAAGCGACCCATGGAAGAAGGAGAAATAGTGTATACTCCAAAGAAGGTGAATATAGACCTGGACAGTGCACTGGAGTCCGAACTAAACTATTGAGATTCTCCCTATAGAGATAAGTTCGTATCCTTCAAGGGTAGGACAATTGCTCATGGAAAGATCATCAACTTGGAAGAGATGGAAGTCTTAAGTTGCAAAGCAAAAGACTTCTTCACTTTTCAAGGTTGGGAAAACTTCAATGTCCTAACCTTAATAGACCTTTGGAGGCGTTAGAATAATACGCTGAGCTAGAACGAGCGACTCAACTTCATTGCCCTAACCCCTGCAAAGGTCTATGAAGATTTCGTCGTTTCCAGAAATATGATAAATTTAGTCACTCGTGCTAGGTCAGCATATTATTCTAGACTGTTCTACTTTTGATACCCTTTTTAAGTGTAAAAGTTCTGGTTATTCGGTTTTGTTTAAAAATTCTTGGCCTAATGATTTTGAAGTGTTATTTGAACAAGCCAAAGAATGTCTTGTTGATTCCCTTTTTGATCCCCTACCAAATCAATTAGGACCCAGTGACATCAATTTTAAAACCCGTATTCTTGCCCACATTGTTGCCACCACTATTCTTCCAGAACTGGTTCCTACAACACTCTGTCTCAAAGGGACACATTTTTGGTCTACTGTCTTCTCACCAAGCACAAGGTGAAACTATACTCCTGGGTAATAAATTTCATGATTGAATGTGCTGAAGTTCCCTCAATCCCACCATACGTGATGGTCATTACTCACCTCATCGAGGTCAATATACCTCTCTCTAACTATCCCTATGTATTTGTTTCCAAGTGCTATAACAATAGAGCGTTTGTTAGTATGGGATATGTCGATGTGGATGGTACTTGGGTAAAGAAGCAGGAAGTTGAAGCCAAAGTGATCCCCTCCAGTTCCAAGGTAAAGGTTGATACCTCTCAGACTACCATCAATAATGCAGAGTTGCTTGAAAAGAATTGCACTTAATGACTAGTTGACTACCGTCAAAGAACTACTGATAGACACTCAGACCTCGGTTTAAGATATTTATGCAGTTGCAAAGGAAACAGGATCTAACATGTCCAAGTTAAGAGTTATGGTGCTGAAAACCGCAGAAAAGGCAGTGAAAACTTTCAAGGAGGTGCATGATCTAGTGGATGGAGTCTCAATCACAATGAGCGCTAGTTTTGATCGCCTCAAAGAAGCTATCTACAACACCCTTACCTATTTCCTCTGTCGTTAATCTGTGTTGACTGTTTAGAGAATTTATTTGGTCTCCCTGGATAATTTTCTTTTACATGTTTTTTGGATACTCTATGCATGACTATAATTAAGCACATTGTCTGCTAATCTTATTTGCTAGTAGTTAATGTTGCTTAACCCTCTTTTTGATTGATGCCAAAGGGGGAGAAGTACAATACATTATACTAACTTTGCAGGATGCGTGATATATAGTTGAATAGCTTACTAACTTGTAGAATACAACTCAGTCGACTGAGTAAAGTCAATTACTAGCATTTGAGTAAGGGGGAGCATCTGAATGAGGAGGAGTCGACTCTAAGTACTCAACTTATCTCACACCAAGTTGAGGGGGAGCCGACTAGAACAGAGAAGTAAAATAAATTAAGTTTTTTTATCTTCATCAAAAAGGGGGAGATTGTTAGATATCAATTTTAATGATAGACAATACTTAATTGTACTTGCAGGAAACCAATTCCAAAGAAGGATGTCACGAGAATTGGAAAGATTCTAGTAGAAGGTCTGAAAGAAAAAATCAAGGAGGAAAACATGCAAGTCAAGGTCCAAAGACAAGAATCAAGGAGGACAATTGTTGTGACCGCACGTTCTATGTAAACCAGATATTTGATTCAACCATTTACGAAAGGCATCAATCAATCAACATAACAAGATCAATCAATCAGTATAGAAGATCAAACATCTACACAAAAGATCTTCAGAGAATATTCATCTTAATGGCTCGCAAGGAAAAGGAAATCAAGGTAGCAACGAAAGGAAAAGTCCATTCTATTTCTGGAATAAAGTCATCTTGATTGATTATGAGAATTAACTCCCTTGGGTTGCCGTTCAATAATTACACTATATCACCGTGAAGAATGGAGACCAACTCGCCATATATATTCTACACAAGATGCGAAGGAAGGATATACTTTTGTCACGACCCAAAGTCCATAAGATCGTGATGGCGCCAAACATCATTGTCAGGCAAGCCAATCATTTATTAATTTAAATAATTCCCGATTTTAACAATTATGAAAAATATTTCCTCCCACTTTATTACATATTAACCAAATAAAATCTGTTAAATAAAACAATGGTTTGACTATTACACTTTAGCAATATATCCCAACACATCCCAGAACCCGGTGTCACAAGTACATGAGCAATTTCTAAGAATTTATACAATCATCATAAAGCCTGTCCGAAATACAAATTGGACAAGAAAATTTAAAATGAAAATAAATACAATATGAGGGAGACTTTGTCAGCTGCGGATTGCCTCCGGATGATGTAACTCGCTTAAGTCTCCGAATCCTCCACATTGCTATGTAAGTACCTGTGTAATAAAATGCACAGCAAGTGTAGCATGAGTACAAAAATAACGTGTACTCAGTAAGTTGCCCACCTAACCTCAGAGAGGTAGTGGCGAGAGGTCAAATTAGACACTTGCTAAAGGTCAATTTAGAATATTCAAGTGTGACACTAAGCATGAATATCATAGGCAATTTATTAAAATCAAGAATAAATATTATCAACTCCGTTCACATTTAACACTTTATATCTTCGTCATAACAATTAATCAACATGGGTGATTTAATCAAATAACAATTAATCAACGGGAAGGAACAACTTCTTCCAAAAATCTTTTTAATAACTTTAAATCTCTGTCATTTCAATTGACAACTTAAAATTTCAGGCCAGTAATCAGGCAAAAATTATAGCAACTACGCATATCATGCGCAAGCAATGCCGGGGGTCGAACGGCACAAACCAACAATAATAAACTGTGCACTGCCGAGGGTCGAACGACTCGAACCATAAATGCATCTATCTTCCCCACTCGCGAATCGATCATGCGACGCGGTTATACATAAAATAATGAGGCTAGCCTGCTCGCTAATCATACCTGCGACTCAGGTGCTCATATGAATATACACAAATACAGGGTCATCCTGCGAATCATACAAGCGACTCAGGCACCCAAAGTTACACATGTTCACACAATAAGTCCACATTTTTATCAAGAAAGTAGTTTCTCAGGTAAGTGGTAAGATTCTTCTTAAAGGAATACGAGAAATAACATTTAAATCTTTGTTTTGAAACTCATTTGCCAAGTTTACTAATATTCCAATATAACCCTATCAGGTATACAGACATCCACGGAGGAATCAATTCTCTTTCTAGATGATTAAGAAAAATTAACTCTAGTCTTATTTTAGATATTCAATTACGATTTCGATTATATTAGCAGTATAATAGTACAGGCAGGATCACAGGTACAACACGTGGCATGCTAGTGGGTCCTAGACTACCCGGACATGGCATAATAGTAGCTACGCACGGACTCCCGTCACCTCGTGCATACGTAGCCCCCGAAGATAATAACACATACTTAATTAATTCACCTAGGGGGACAATTCGCCCTCACAAAGTTAGAAAGGAGACTTACCTCGCTCAGAAATTCCATAATCGGCCTCCAAGCCCTTCCGATGACTCAAATCATTGCACAACGCTCTGAAACTATCCAAACGACGACAAACCAATGAAAATATACTCTAATATTTTCCACAATTCCAAATTATATACTTTCCCAACTCCGCTCAGTGAAATGACCAAAATGCCCTCGGGCCCACGTGCCCGGAATCCGAAATTTCTCGTAGATAAATTCTACCCATAGCTTTACTAGTTCAAAAATATAATTTACTCTAAATTCCATGCTCAAATTCGTGGCTAAAAATCCAAATTATCATTTTCTAGGTTTCTTTAAGAATTCCCAATTTCCTACCAATTTTCATGTCAAATTCCATGCATATACTTGTATTTGACTTTAAAAACATGAAGAAATTACTTACCTAGTGATGCTTGATGGAAAACCCCTCTTGAAGCTCCTCAAAAGCGCCCACATCCATGAAACAAATGAAGGAAATGGCCAACAATTCGCACATAAATTAATCTGCCCAGGCCCTAATTTACTCTCTGTGTTCGCATACACCCGAACGCGTTCGCATAGCTTCCTCGAGCCAAACCACCGCGTTCGCGGTCCCCTCATTGTGTTCGAATAGGCCAAAGGGCCCCCAGGCCCCCAACTCCTCTTTCCTCTACGCGTTCGCACACCTTACCCCGCGTTCGCGTAGAGATCACACCCCAAGCCACCGTGTTCGCATTCCCTTCTCTGCGAACGCACAAGCCAATCTAGCAGCTCTCAAATTTCCTTCTATGCGATCGCACACAAGGGACCGTGATCGCATAGCACACCAGATACACCAGAAGACAGGAGCAACAAAGCAGAGAAAAATTGTCCGAAATTGCTCCGAAACACACCCGAGGCCCCCGGGACCTCGTCCAAATCACACGACTCACTCCCATAACATCTCACGGACTAGCTCGAGGCCTCAAATCACATCAAACAACGCCAAAATCATGAATCGCACTCAAACTCAAACTTTATGAACTTTGAAATTTCAAACCTCCACATTCGATGCCGAAACCTATCAAATCACGTCCGATTGACCTCAAATTTTGCACGCAACTCATATTTGACATTACGGGCCTGCTCCAACTTCCGGAATCACATTCCGAACTCGATATAAAATTTTTCACTTCCGGTCGGATTTCTAAAAAATCTTCAAATTTCTATCTTTAGCCAAATGACTTCAAAATGACCTACGGGCATCCGAATTCACTTCCGATCGTGCTCCCAACTCCAGAATCACCATACGAAGCTATCTTCTAAAATCCTAAACGGACATCAATAACTCTGAAATTAGTTACAACCCAAATTTATGAAATTCTTCTAAAATGCTATCTTCCATAATATACGCCGAAACGCTCCCGGATTATCCAAAACCCGACCCAGACATACGCCCAAGTCCGAAATCATCATACGAACATGCAAGAACCTTCAAATCCCGATTCTGAGGTTGTTTACTCAAATTCCAATCTTAGTCCATTTCTCGAACTTAAGGCTTCTGAAATGAGAATTTTCTTTCCAAATCAACTCTAAACTTTGCGAAATTCAATTCCGACCACACCTACAAGTTATAATACCTGAAATTAAGCTGCTCACGACTTCAAACCGCTGAACGACGCGCTAGAGCTTAAAACGACCGGTCCGGTCATTACAACTTTGATCGAACCAATTTCAATATCTTTGTTCTACTTCAAACAAGCACTGTAGTCTGCTATATATTTCCTGTGCAACTAAGAAGAGAAGAGAGGGAAAAGAACATTGGTGAAGCACTGTATTGATTATAAGAAGAACAAAGTGACAAAATAATATTGGTGTATAACAACATCAACCCATCTGTACCAAACCACTTCACAATAGAAAGAGATTACCATTGCAATCCAAGGGGACTAGACGTAGGATTCTCTCTGAATCCGAATCAGTATAAAATATTCTGTGTCATTTACTTTCTATAATTTATTTTCTTATATTCAATTTTGAGAAGCCCAGTCGACTAGAATGCAAGTTAATGGACTACCTCGAAAAAGAAAAGAAAAAATTACAGTCCCCCCTCTTGCACTCTCACACTAACTCGCAACTGCCCCACCTCATCAAGCTTGTTGAATAAATTATTTTAACCCTCCTTTCTCCGCCTCGCCCTGCAACCCCACTGCCCCGTTGCCTTCTCTAAGAGTGAGCATGACTCGCAGGTTTGCCAAGAGACCTAGGATGAAAATAGCCATGAGACTGCGAGTGCTGATTGGAATATTTATGTTATGCAGCCTCTATGAAGGAGTAAGCTGTTACAACTGCATATATTTTAACCCGGTTCTAAATTATATATTTATACATACACATAGAGAGGATTTTTTCGATATGCTTATAATTAGGATTCAAAATCTGCAATTCTAATTAAATCTCGCATTGCTACTGTCAATAAATGATAACGAATTTTAGCTGAGCTCAAATTTAGAATGGGCATACATTATCATTAACAGTTAGTATTCCAGTCTCACATGAGATTACACTGATTTCTACAAGGGTGTGTGTAGACAATAAATTGCGTCGAGAAAATATAATCAAGATCGAAATAATATTGCAACAGTCGTAGTATTTGATTTCAAATATTTGAGTGTACAATCTCTATGAATCCTCTTATTCTTTTTTCCAATACTAAATAAATTCAAGGGCCTTTGAGCTTGATCTTGAATATGTAGTTGTTTCCACGAACGATGATCTTGAATTCAATGAGCACGAACGTTGATTTGAACTCGTACTCCTTGAACCTTGATTTTCTCTTCATTCTTGAACTTGAACTTGAACTTGATTGCTTGAAGCTTGAAACTTGTAGAGGAATTTACAGTGTTTGATCCATGAGCTCTTTCTTGCTTCTTGTTATAACTTCCGGTGTCTTTTCTGGGTTATGAAGACCCCTATTTATAGTTGCGGGAGGGAAGAGTTATGATAAGAACAAACTCTTTCCGACCAATCAAATTAAAGTGTGACAAGGACGCATTTGATTGGCCAGAAAATGTCACTTGCACACGTGGCACGTTTTATTGGCCTTTTAATGTGACTTGGCATGCCTTGTCATTTTGACACGTGGCATTATCCCATTGGCTCTTCTGTTTGACTTGGCATGCCACGTCATTTGACACGTGGCACCAAACTGGGCTCTAGAAAGATGACATCTTGGGCTTAATGAAGTGAGTTCATCACTTTAGCCCAACTAAATGGGCTAGCCCAACTAAATGGGCTAGCCCAATGGATTAAGACTTATTTATTTAATCCATATATATATTTGGACTTATATAATTAATATAATCATGTTAGTCCATAATATTGAGTTGGACTAACATATTTAATATATAATCTAAATTATTTTATTGAATTTAAATTCGATAAATTTTATATGCCTACAAATATTCTTACTTCAAGACTTGTCGATGTATCTATACGTTAAGGACTAGGCTTGAAGTATTAACTTGATACTTCTTTAAGATTAATAATAATCTATGCAATGCATTTCCTATATGCCAAAAGAGAGAATAACTCCATGCACTACGCCAAAGCAAATGAGAACACGGAGAATATGAATTAATTCCACGGTTTATCAATAATTGTGGTTTCCATTTTTGTCCGCCTTACATTTACAAAGATACAAGCATTGCTAGTAATAAAAAGGCAATAACAATTATTATTATAATGGCCATTGCATTGTTCAAATTCTGTTGAACAATCTCAAAATATGTGTCCACCGTCCTTGTAGTTTTGTTTTGTCTTATAAGACAAGACTTCTTTCTTTGATTAAACAAGGAAAACAAGCCACAATAAGCGTAGTTCAAGTTTGATACGGATTTAGAAATTTCACCGCCGCTAATAAGTTAAATTCCTCTAGGAGTCTGGCTAAAAAAAATCATCCCACATGGAAATCTATTTCCATACAGCCGCCTTAGAAATCTATATAAGGACGCGTCATCTCCAACTTGTGATCATCAATTCGATGTGCAGACGAGCCATATTAAGTTTGCCTTCGACAATTAGAAAATACCAGAAGGTAATTCTTCTGCGTATTTTCTTTTATATTTTTTTTGTTTCTATTTTTTTGTAGGTCAAGAAGAGAAGAATATGTTCTTGGTTAACGAGATGATCCATGCATGAATCATAGGGTGTGAGGGGATGGGTGCTCATCCCCGCCCGAATATCGGAGAGATTACTCTCATGGCCCAATTATTGGAAACATTACTCTCAATGTGGCTCGATTATCGGAGAGATTACTCTCAATGTAGCTCGACTATCGGAGAGATTACTCTCAAAATGACCCGACTATCGGAGAGATTACTCTTAATGTGGCTCGACTATCGGAGAGATTACTCTCAAAATGACCCGACTATCAGAGAGATTACTCTCAAAGTGGCTCGACTATTGGAGAGGTTACTCTCAATGTGGCCCGACTATCGAAGAGATTACTCTCAATGTGCCCCGACTATCCGAGAGATTGCTCTCAATGACACGACTACCGGAGGCCATTTCATCCATTTAGACCTTTGTGCCCATTCTAATATTCTTGATTTGGACTTTGATGACCCTTATTTATTTGATTTTTTTTTGCAGCCCGAAGAGATGGAAAATTTCATAGACTATGCCTCACCTTCCTCCAAACTTATATATCTTATAATCGAGACTGAAGATGACATAGAACAAACCAAGCTTTTGGTTCACACCCCAGAAGCTGGACGGTATGCAACCTCACGTCCTTCTTTGAGGAACTCCCTTCATGTAGAAAACTGGACCTTAGAGCAAAAGTCAACTTATAATCTCTTGTCCAAGATGTGGTCTCTCCAAGAGCCAATCCATCGCCATGTAAACATTTCTAGCATCCTTCCAAACTTAGGATGTCGCATATTTCAAGACGAAGTACGTTGGGGAAGCACAACAACAATCGAGGGCGAGTATCGTCATATTCCAGGATAATGAGAATGGGATGACGATGTACTTGGTGGAAGCCAACAAACTCTGAGTACAACAAAGATTTATGATGCTGTCTATGCCTCACTTTTCACTTATGATCGAAACTCGAACATTTTGCAAGCATTTTATGAGGCTTGGTGCCCCAAGACGAACACGCTTCTTACATCAGCTGGGGAACTATCTATCTCTCTTTGGGACTTACATATCCTTGGAGGTATACCCATTGCCGGTTCTCCGTATGAAGAAGTGGTACCTGAGACAAGAGAACTTATTGGTTTGGACGAAAAATAGATGTGATTTATTCCTCGATCATGCGAGTATTTATTTGCTGCCTTCCATCACCTTAAGGAAGGTACGGGTGCTAACCAAAAGGTCTCCTTGAGCAAGTGGGAAAATGTTTGGTATAAAAAATATTTAATATATAAACCTACCCCATTGCGAAAGGAAAAGAAATATGTGCGCCTAAAGTCGAAACATAATCCTAACAGAGTTATTCCCGAGACAACTAGGTGGTCGAGTGATCAAGAAGCTATATTCTCCAAGCTTAGGATGAGATCTGACAAGAAGATGAAACATATATAGCAACATTCTTATCAATTTGGCTATGTGCTTTTGTGTTTCCCAAGGCAGAAAACTTCATTCGTCCCGAGACTTTTAAGATGGCAAGCACGATGACAAGGGGACGAAATATTAGCCTTGCGGTCCCAGTTTTGGCGAGTACTTATCATGGTTTGAATAATATTTCGTGTTCTTCCCAACTTGATCAGGTCAAAGTTTGTTTCCCCATCCATTATGTTTACGGCTGGCTTGCACATCACTTCAAAATCCATTATCCAGTCACTAAGGGTCCGTCTATCCGTTTGATGGTGGCATATTCAAGAGAGGGAGCTGCGAGGTACTTTGACGAAAAGGGTTCAAGAAAATGCTTCCACAACGGGGAAAATATAGTTTGGACACCAACAATGCTAACCAATTCTCATCATTATTATTATGTGGATAACGATGCCCCTCAAGAGTTGGAGTCAAATTACTTTATGAGGTTGGATTTTAATTACCTCCCTTTGAGGTATGGTAACTCATTCATCATCGAACCATATAGCCCGCATTGGTTTGGTCATCAATTTGGGTTTTACCAGAACGTCCCCGGTTTTTTGGAGAATGATATCCCTAACGCCTCTCTAGATGAAGGACTCAGATTTTGGAGGATTTGCACACTATATCGGTCTATCTCACGTGCAGTTTTTCCCCCAACGGGAGATCCTGTGGAGAAGCCTTTCTCCACCAATTATATGTCTTGGTGAGAGAAAGCGCATGGGATGTTTCTCGAGAATAATTTACAAGCTTTGGTAGATAATGTTGGGGTAAAGTCTACTACTCCTTTAGGAGGTGAAGATCAAGGTATTCGAAAGACGCTTTCAAAAGTCAAAGAGCCACCTACTCCAATCCCAAAAGTAGTTACATAACATAAGAAAAGGAAGCTTAAATCCTCAAAGGCAGATTTGAAAGAGGCGGTGTGCATTTCAACAGACATAGAGAAACACCCTCCAGTTCTTCCATTTAGCACGCGAGTCCCTCAAGATACAAGCCAGAGTACCAATGAAGATCAAAATTGGAAAAGGAAACGGCCTAACCCAGTAGAGATCATAGAGGTTCCAAGTGTTGATAGTCCCTCAAGAACGAATATAACTTGTAACAAAGAGTAAAATAGAATCACCTCACCTTTTCCCTACATTTTTTTTGAATAACTTTACTATAAATTACTTACTTTCTTTGCCTTTTCCTTATGCAGTTAAACGCAATTGGGCATCCGATGGTATCCCCACATGACAAGCTGCACGTGAGAGATGAATCTATTGGAAGGCCTACGTCTAAAGTGAAGTCATCTTCAAAGGCATCATCTCTTCCTCATGACAGATCCCTAAAAAGACTAACTCTAAATGAGATAACTTGTGTTCCACCAGTGACAAATACAACACTATCTATTTTTGAAGGAAAGAGCATTGTCTTTAATCGCAAAAAGGAATTCATTTTGGGAATTTGGGAGGATATTTGTAACAGACTCTCCAAAACTCGTGCAGAACTGCTTTCATCTTATAGGGAGAAAATCACTGAGATTTTCGAGGATATGAAAAAGGCGAATATTTTAGATCTTTCTCCATTAGAGTGTTTACCGGATTCTCTTTTCGAGATTGCTGCTTCATATGACCAAGAGCGATCCAATTTGACCAATAAGACGAGTCAAGATGAGAAGCTGAAGTTGATTTCCAAAGCTAAGGAGCGTCTTGAATTGTTCAAACTTGAAGCAAGTAAGAAAGTCAAGAAAGTTTCCTCTAGTGAAAAGAAACTGAAGAGAGTTGTGAAGAAGTTGCAGACATTACAACAAAAGAGGGAGAACCTCAAAGGTGTTATAGAAGCGACTCAAAAGGAGGTTGAAGAGATTCAGGCAAAAGTTTCAGCTTCCGAGACTGAGGTCTCTTCATTTGACAACGTAAATTTGCTGGCTGATGAAGATTCAGCCAATTTGGAGGAGAAGAAGAACTTGGAGACTAGCTGTCAAGAACTGATTAACTACAAGTTTTGTTTAGATTAGGCTATTAGAATTATCTCCCCTTTTATCTTTATGTTAGATTGACCTAGTGGATATTTATTTCATCTTAAATAAGATTACTTCTCTTTTGCTTTATATTGCCCGACATTTATCTTAGTCACATAATTTTCAGCTTTACGCGCTTGTAACAAAAGATTCATATCTTGTAATGGGAGAGTTTAAATAATGAACCATTTAGTTTCTCAAAAATTAGACTTCAATATCTAAAACATGTCCAAAACTTAGAATCAAACACCTTCAAAATCGACGCATATAATATTTTGAAACCAACTTTAGATTCTACCACGTAGAAAATTTCAGATTTGTGCAGTCTCACAAAAAAAATCATATCTTGGTGTAGGAAAGTCAGAATCACGAACTGTGTTATTTTTGGTAACTTAACTTACAAATATATAACATATACAAAATAAAAAACTTAATGCCTTAAGTATAGTTTCAGATAATAGTTCGAAATCAATACTAAATTCTGGTATGCGGCGATTTCTGATTTGTGCGACTTCACAAAATCTTTTGTATCTTGATGTAGGAATGTCGAAATCACAAACCATTTGATCTATTGGAAACTAAACTTCAGAACATAAAACATATCCAAAAAATAAGATTTAATACCTTAAGGATAGTTTTAGATGATAGTTCGAAGTCAATACTAAATTCATTAGAACTTTTGTATCTTGATTTAGGAATGTCGAAATATAGAACCATTTGATCTATTGAAAAATAAACTTCTAAATCTCTTACATCTTAAAAAATATAAGATTTAATACCTTAAGGATAGTTTCAGATGGTAGTTCGAAGTCGACTTTGGTTTCTAATATGCCAACATTTCCAAATTGGGCGACTTCACCAAATTTTTGTATCATGGTGTGGGAAGACTTGAGATCGCAAGAACTTTTTTATTGCCAGAAATTGAAAGTCAAGAGCTTCACTCTCACCAAATATCGCGGGTTCAAGTCTCACTAAAATTGGAAACGTCGTGAAGGCTCGCCAAAAAAAACTTGAAGGTTTGGATAACATGAAGGCATAGCGAATTCCCGGACTTCAATGCAAATGATTGGCAGCCTCCTAAAAGATATTAATCATTTTATTGAAGATACCAATTTACCATAGCGGTTGCCCCCTTTAAATCAAATGGGATTCAAAGTTTAACAGAAGAATGGTGTCTCAGCTCAATTTTCAAGTGCTGATTGAATGTATTACACTCCATTGTACTTAATTCGGACAATGATTGGGGGATTGTGTATCTTTGGATTCATGCGACTGAACTCAGAATGAAACTCTAAGCTGCCTATGTACCTCAGTGAAGAGGATCAAGTCATACCATAGTTCAGAATAGGTGGATTTTTTTTAAAATTATTTTTTTATGTCCTAACTTTTGCTAGGACATTTCTTTCGAGGTTTTCAACCCAGTGGACTTCTTTTTGGGCCATACATAGTTTATACTCTTGCATGCCAGGAGTGTAGGAACATGCAGTTTAGGATTGTGCGTTAAGGAGCATTGCAACTTCAAGGATAATACTTCTTCAAAAACTTGCCATTGATCGGGCCGATTCTCATGCCATATGCATCAACCAGCTCGTAAGCCCCACTTGAGTAAGCTTCTTGTACGACATATGGCCCATCCCATTATGAGGTGAACTTCCCTACAGGTTTATGAGAATTAATAATGGGTCTTCGTATGGAAAGGACTTGATCTCCTACTTGAAAGGATCTCGAGCGAACTCTTTTATTGAAGGCGCGAGACAATCAATCTTGATAACATTCAAGAATCTATTGAGCTTCCAACCTCTTCTCATCAAGAGCCTCCAACTATGCTAATCGAAGTCGAGCATTTTCTTTATCAGTGATCCTGCTTGAATAGTCAATCGTAATGAAGGTATTTGACGCTCGAGTGGCAAAACAACTTCGACTCCATAAAGGAGCGAATAAGGAGTCGCTTGTGTTGGCATGCGGTGAGTCGTCCTATATTCCCATAGATCTTCTTCCATACGGTCATTCCAATCTCGTTTGGATTTGGAGACGATTCTTTAACCATTTACATAGAGTTTTGTTGAATGCCTCAGCTAGACCATTGACGGCAGCATTGTACATCGAAGATTTACGTTGCTTGAAGCCAAAGAGATCACAAATCTTGTTCAACAACCTATTATCGAATGGATTTTCATTATCTATTATTATGTAATGAGGAATGCCAAAGCGATAGATTATGTTTACTCGGATGAAACTTGCAACATTTTCCTTCTTTACCTCCTTAAGAGCAACAATTTTAGTCCATTTTGAGAAGTAGTCAGTTGCAGCCAAGATGTATAGGTGCCCAGCAGAGGAATTTGACAGTGGTCCAACAACATCCAATCCCCAAGAGTCAAACGGCTAGGATTCCACAGTCGGGTGCAACACTTCAGGAGGCTGATGAATAAAATTTGCATGGAATTGACAAACCTTGTATCTTCGAGCATAGTTCAAGAAATATGGCCAATAATATCCCATCCTTTTTATATGGAAGTGGAGCTTTGGTCCAGACTGGTGTGACCCACATACCCCAGAATGTTCCTCTTACAAAGCTTGGAGTGCTTCTTCTTCCCCTAAGCATCACAAGAGTACTCCCTCGAACGACCTTCTGTATAGAGTATCTTTGTAGTAAAGGAAGTGAGGTGCACAACGACGCATTTCAGTCCTTCTCCTCGAATTTTCTAGAAGTATCTCATATCATAAGTAGTCGATAATGAGTTGTCTCCATTCTTCTTTCTCAACTTCAGAAATAGTGACAAGATGCTTGAGTTCATTTTCTTCACCTTCAGGCTCATTTGGCAGCGGTACTACCCATTTTTGACAGAAAGTAACTTTCCCTTGATCAGTCAGGGTTAATGATGAAGCTAGGGCAGCTAAAGCATCAGCCTTCTTATTTTCTTTCTTTGGCACATGTTGAATAGTTACATCACCGAGCCACTCCATTAACTTTTTAGAATAATCATGATATGGGCATAGTTCAGGATTCTTGAACTCGTAACTACCTAGAAGCTGATTGACCACTAACTGAGAGTCACCAAAGACTTGTAATTGTAACCACTTCATTTCGACGGCCATTTCAAGCCCAAGTATTAGTGCTTGATACTCAGAAACGTTGTTAGAGCAGAGTTGCGTCAACGTAAAAGAGTAGGCCAAAACTTCACCTTGAGAAGTGACAAATACTACACCAGCACCAGCTCCTCCGCGATGTGCAGCACCATCAAAGTACATCTTCCATGGAGCTGAACTTCAATGACCATTGCGTCCTCATCAGGTAGTTCGTTAGTTAGCTCCCAATCATCAGGTATAGGGTGATTTTCCAAGAAGTCCGCTAACGCTTGTCCTTTTATACCTTTTAAGGGATGTACACAACTTCAAATTGTTGAAGCTGGAGGTACCACCTTGCTAGTCGATCACTAAGGACAAGTTTTGACATCACGAACTTGATGGGATTTGCTCTAGAAACAAGACGAACAACATGAGCTTGAAAGTAGTGCTTCAACTTTTGAATTGAGAAGATTAGCGCTAAACACAACTTTTCAATTGGCAAATAATTTAGCTCGTTTGGTGTCATCATCCTGATCAAGTAGTAAAGAGAGTTTTCTTTCCCCTCACTATTTTCTTGGGCCAACAACGCTCCAGTAGATTTTTCTTGTGCCGAAATATATAGTATCCACGACTTTCCAAGTATAGGGACTGCTAAAATCGGAGGCTTCATCAAGTAGGATTTAATTCTCTCGAAGGAATTGTTACATGATTGATCCCATTTGAAAGGGATACCTTTCTTCATAAGGCGACTGAATGGTTGGCACCTCCCAACTAGGTTTGAGATGAATCTCCTAAGGTACGCTAACTTTCCTTGCATACTTTTCAATTCCTTAATATCTCGAGGCTCAGAAATTTTCTAGATTGCATCTGCTTTGGATTGATGAATTTCAATCCCTCGATGTCCGACAATGAAACTAAGGAACTTTCCGGAAGTAACTCCAAAGGCGCATTTCAATGGATTCATCCTTAGTTTGTACCTCTGGAGCAACTCAAACACCATTCTCAAGTCTTTCAAGTGGTCGCCCCTCTTTCTCGATTTTACCACCAAGTCGTCCACATAACATTCGGAATTTTTGTGGAGAAGATTGTCAAAAATATTTTGCATAGACCTTTGATAAGTAGCACCAGCGTTCTTCAGGACAAAAGGCATTACCCTATAGCAATAAATACCCTTTAGGGTACAGAATGCAGTAAGCTCTTCATCTTTTTGTGCCATGCGAATTTGGTTATAGCCTGACGAACCATCCATAAACGACATTGCCTCATACCCATTAGTAGCATCGATCATCAACTCTAGAATAGGAAGCGGGAATTCATCTTTGGGACACACATTGTTGAGATCCTTGAAGTCGACGCATACTCGAATCTAGCCATTCTTCTTCCTTATAGGGACAATACTTGAAACCCACGTTCGGTATTTAGCTTCCCGAATAAATCCAGCTTCAATGAGTTTGTAACTTCGATTTTAATCAGGGGAACCAAGTCCAGCCTAAAGCACCTTTGAGCTTGCTTAATAGGACGGGCGCCATTCTTGACCGCAAGGTGATGGACTGCTAGTTTAGGGTCCAAGCTAGGAATTTCTTTGTAACTGCAAGCAAAGACATCCATAAACTCCTTGAATAACTCAATATAAGTTCTTTCTTCATCAACTTCTAGTAAAGCACTTAGGTAGGTGGGTCTTGGTTCTTCATCAATGCCAAGGTTAAATTCTTTTAAGGCATCAACCGTTGCCTTCACCCCTTCTTCAAGTTCCGGGGGAGCATATTTTGCATCTTCATCTTCTTGAGGGTCCCCATCGTTGAAGGATATGTGATAGCACGGTGAAACATCGTCCAATTTCTCGTCATCCTCCATTAGAGATAAAACACCATGCCCGCTTTGTGCAGGAACATGATACGAAGAGCTCACAGTTTCTTCGTCTTCATCATGTTCTTTAGTGTAGACCACAGTGTATGGCTTCACCTTTAGTACTTCATCACACGAAACCATGACTTCTGTTTGTCTCTTCAATCTAGAAGGAACCAAACTTTGGAAATCTTTATAGATCTTCTAAATTTTGGGCGAAGCGGGTTTTCTTGTATTCGATAATTTCTATGGAACTTATTCCCCTTCTTTAATGGACCCAATCTCTAAAATATGGAAGTTCTCACATTTGATTTTCCAAGTCGATCAAAGACGGAATGCCTGTTAGAAGCAGCAAATTCGTCTTCTATAGTGATATAATTGCTACTCGTGCTTCTTATGGATATGTGCACTAGTGACGATTGCTTGTATCCCAAAACTTGACGTGGTTGCCTTGATGCAGCTTCTGATGGGAGATTCCCTAACTTTGACGGCTCAGTGGGATTGTATCCAGCTTTTGAAAATAGCTTGTAAGAGTTAGGATCAAAACCTTCATCTGTTCGCTTTTTAGGGAGTGCCACATTCTGCAAAAGATTTTGGGCTACAAACCCTGCAAGCTGCTTCGAGGACAACTTTACTGCCTCAATTCGTTTTACCAGAAGAGTTAACTCCTTTAGCGTGTTTGTTTGGACATTAGATGATTAGCTTTCGTCTTTCTTCCTTTTAGGGACATATTGGAGCGCGGGACTTACTTTTATGCCGTAAGACGCAATATCCCCTCTATGAGATTTATTCGCGTTGGCATGTACCTCATTAGGTAACATCTTTTGCTTTACCAATAGTCACCTCAGATCTTTTAGTTGTGGTCTTGTCATTCTTACTTTTCATGCCATCATCAACTTTTAGCTCCTTCACAATGCGGTTCTTCAAGTAGAACTTTGCATCGGCAAAGTGTGACTCTGCCTCGGTGAATGGTTCATCATCAACAACTATCTTCTTCTCGACTTCACCCTCGTAGTATTTTAAACATTGACAGTAGGTATATGGAACTACTTTATTCTCATGTATCCATGTCCTTCCAAGCAAGACGTTGTATGAAGTATTCACATCGATCACATGCAACCATGCACTTGGTTGCATATCTTCAATGGTGATTCCTAGCCTAATCGCGCCTATGGCTCTTTTCCCCCCTTGTTTGAATCCTTGGATCATCAAACGACTTTCTTAGGGTTCATTCATGAGAATACGAAGTTCTTTCACGGTGAAAATTGGCAAGATGTTCACTGAGGATCCTCCATCAACCAAAATTAGATTTGCCCTTTCATCGCGCATATATCCAACTAGGTATAATGGGCAGTTGTGAAGAGTGTCACCCGGTTGGAGATCGTCATTTGTGAACGTAACCTTTTCCTCGCACGCGTTAATTTCTTGAGGAATAGACTCGTTGGCAGTGTTATTCATGTAGAAGAACCGAAGTCGGGCTGTAGCCGGATAATGCTGACCAGTGGGTGAAATCCAAATTTCCCCAATCCCCACACCCTTGGCAAATCCAAGTCTTAGTGTCTTCTAGGATTACCTTAACTGAATTGACTTCCTCGTCTGGGAAATAAGTGCTTAGGGGTTGGTATTTGTCATCAATTGTGTTCTCGACTACATGATCGACTAAGGCTTGGGATTTCATTGTCGTGCGGGTGACATAGATAATGTCGAACTCAGTGAGCAGGATTTGACATTTGGCTAGCCTTCCCATGGGCATCGGTTTTTGGAATATGTACTTTAGAGGGTCCATTCTGGTTATGAGGTATGTGGTATAGGCTAACAAATAATGTCTAAGCTTTTGAGCGACCCAGGTTAAGGCACAACAAGTACTTTCCAGCAAAGTGTACTTGGCTTCATAACCAGTAAATTTCTTGCTCAAGTAATATATGGCTTGCTCTTTCTTCCTGGTCGCATCATGTTGCCCTAGAACACAACCAAAAGAAGTCTCCAAGACCGTCAAGTACAAGAACAAAGGTCTTCCAGGCTCAAGCGGAACCAACACCGTCGATTTTGACAAATATTCTTTGATTTTTTCAAAAGCTTCTTGACACTCATCCGTCCATTTAATCACCGTGTCTTTCTTCAGCAGCTTAAATATGGGCTCACATGTGGTAGTAAGTCGTGCAATGAATCTACTGATGTAATTCAACCTTCCTAGAAGCTCATGACCTCTTTCTTGGTTTTCGGAGGTGGTAGATCTCTGATAGATTTTATCTTTGTTGAATCTAACTCAATACCCCTCCAAATAACTATAAACCCCAAGAGTTTCCCATATGGAACCCCGAATGCACATTTAGTTAGGTTCAATTTCAAGTCATACATGCGTAGACACTCAAAGAATTTTCCCAGATTTTGCACATGGCCTTCTTGTGTTCTGGATTTAATGATCACGTCATCTACGTACACCTCAATTTCCTGGTGCATCATGTCATGGAAGATAGCGGTCATAGCTCTCATGTAAGTTGCCCCGGCATTTTTGAGACCGAATGGCATGACCTTGTAACAATAAGTGTCCCATGGTGTTGTGATAGCTGTTTTTTCTGCATCTTCTTCATCCATCAGGACTTGGTGATACCCAGCATAACAATCCACAAAAGACTGTATCTCATGTTTGGCACAATTATCGGCAAGGATGTGGATGTTTGGTAATGGAAAGTTGTCCTTGGGGATTGATTTGATCAAATCTCTATAGTCGACACATACCCGGATCTTCGCGTCTTTATTTGGTACTGGGACTACATTGGCCAACCATGTGGTGTATCGGACTACTCGGATTACACCAGCTTTTAATTGTTTGGCAACCTCTTCTTTGATTTTACCGTTGATGTCCATTTTGTATTCTCTTTGCTTTATTTGGACAGGTGGACAACATGTATAAGTTGGTAACGTTTGTACCACTAGATCGAAACTCAGTCCTGGCATATCATCGTAAGACCAGGCAAACACGTCTTTAAATTCAAACAAGAGTTGGATCAATGCATCTTTAGTATTACTGTCTTGGTTTCATTTAGGTTTGTCTTAGGATTATTCTCAAATTGTTCAAATTCTCGATTTATTTCCCTAAAAGACTCATCTTCATCATAGTCTGGTTCTTCATTCATTATTTTACAGTTAGACAACGTTTTAGGATCTGGGCATGAAGTTGGCAAGCATGTCATGTTATTTAAGTCTGCATTATTAGAACTGAAAAGAGAAAGATAAGAAAAATACCAAAATCAGAAAAGATAATAGAAAGAGATTCATAGATGATGAAATATTGATTTCATTTCATTGAATTTGAAGATAGGGGGGTTACATCGGAATATAAAAGACAACAAACTAAAAACATTCGAGTTACACCCTAAAATAACTCGAAATGCAGAAAAGATGGCAAGACTGAACTACCGGGATTTCCGCCTAACAGGGAATGGAGTAGCCTTCCAGCTTTGCAGTTTAGCATTGGGCCCCATGTATTGCACCTCAGCAGTGCTCGAGCCTTCGCCCGGTTGGACTATGTGGGCTTCGTACAACATTTTCCTCATTTATTCACAGATGTCCTCAATTTCCTCGGCCGTGAAGGCCTCTTTTTCTTCTTCTATATACCTTGGCTTAACAAATGACCTGGCGAGGTGCGGGATGGCTGAGGCAGGACACACCCATTTTTCTTACGTTCATCGGCCCATTTTTCGCCGGCATGGGTATCTTAGAAACCTATTCCAAAGAACTTCTTGTTGGAAGTCAAAGTGACGGGCTCTGTTACGCCTTGTAAGGACACCCCGAGTCCTTTCCCGGCTTGTACTCATGTTTGATCATTGCACTAGCGACCATGATTGATGCGTTTGATAAACAGGGTTGAGGACATGGGGTTCCTTCTTCGCACTGGTCGGCGACCATAATTTCAAAGGCTTGGTAGACGATGTGTTCACTTCCCTCTCTAGCCTCTAAACATGGGACTGATGGGCCACTGTAAATTGACTATTCATCCTTTCTGTGGACGACTATTTCTTGGTTTTCATGTTCGAACTTGACCATTTGATGGAGAGTAGAGGGCAGGGCTCCCGCGACATGGATCCATGGTCTTCCTAGGAGAAAGTTCTACAAAGTGTCCATGTCCAGAACTTGGAATGTTACTTCAAAATCCGCTGGGCCAATGATTAGGATCAAGTCGATTTCCCCTATCATATCCCTTTTGACACCGTCGAAAGCACGCACATAAACATTGTTTGGATTAATCCTTTCTGTCCCGATTTCCATCCTCTGTAATGTTGATAGAGGGAATATATCGACTCCGGACCTACCGTCCAACATGACCCTTTTCACATAATATCCTTCATACTCGACAGTCAAGTGAAGGGCTTTGTTGTGGGCGGCTCTTTCTGGAGGCAAGTTATTTTGGCGGAAGGAGATTCGGTTGACCTCGAAAAATCGTTCTACCATTGTTTCCAACTGTTCAATCGTGGTCTCAATCGGAACATATGCCTCATTCAGTGTGTTTAGAAGCACCTTCTGGTATTCGTTTCAACTCATCAGTAGAGACAAAAGTGAAACCTGGGAGGGTGTCTTTCTAAGTTGTTCAATTACAGTAAACTCCGGGGTTTTCATCTTCCAGAAAAATTCCTCCGCTTCTTCAGCAGTAACCGGCTTTTTGAGGGGGAACCGCTTCTGTTTGGTTTTGTTCAATTCTTCTAGGTTGTGATACTTCCTAGATTGGTTTGTTTCATTTACGTCCCCCCTAACTTCCTTCCCTTTGTATGTGACCATTTTCTTATTGTAATTCCAAGGGACGACAGTAGGGTCTCTCATGGGATTTTTTGGCATACGGCTAATGATCAAAGGCTCGTCCAGCCTAGGTGGAATGACGGGCTTCCATGCACGTAAGTCCATTTTGCTACATATATTTTGGCATATTCGGCGTGGTTTTCCTCTGTTCAAATCTCTTGGGAGGGCTCAACATGAGCTGTCCCTTTCTAGAGGCTCTTGGGACATAGAGAATGGCCTCTTTGGCGGGTGCTGCCCCCGTCTTTGTTTCCCCATCCTTTTCTGTATTTTGGGGAGTGGAATTTATCTTCTCCTCATCTCTGACTTGTTTTGCCACCGCTTTGGGTTTCTTTTCTGAGTCGGTGATGGCAATGATAACTTTTAATGCTGGGTTGAATTCTTTGTCTTAACAAATCATCCCGATGACCAGCCCGTTGTTGTGTGTCGGTAACGTGTTGTTGGTTACATTAGGGAATTCCTCTTCCCTTGACACTACCCGCTTCTGTTCTATCAGATTTTTGACTGCTCTCTTAAGTGTCCAACAATCTTTAGTGTCATTCCCTTCCGCCCCGGAGTGATAAGTGCACCTGGTACCTAGCATGTAGGATGGAGATTCTGGGTTCTGTCTATTCGGAGGTACAGGTTGCAACAGGCCCATTTGGACTAATTTTTGGAAGAGGCTGGAGTACGATTGACCAATGGGGGTGAAGTCAGTTTCCTAGGTGGTTCACGAGGATGGGTATTATATTTGTAATTGTTCTATGGTAGACGGGGATTATACAGGGCTTGGTGAGGAGGCTTTTTTCTTGGAGGTGGAGATCTGTTATGATTGTAATGTTGTTGTGGCCCAGTGTATGGATGGGCGTTCATTACTGCATAAAAATTAGGGGCCATAGCATAGGCTACATCCTGGTGGGGTAATAATGTTGTGGGGCTCTAGAAGATGAACCAGAATAATCCCGGGGTCGTCGAGGGTTACTCAAACTTGAAGCCATCATGGCTCCCTATTCGTTTTTCTTCCGGCTGGCTAAACCTCCCGAGTTGCTATGAATGGCTTGGGAAGTGGCTGTTAAATCTGATTGACTTAAGATGCGTCCTATTTTCAGGACGTTTTCTAGCATTTCTCCAATTTTAATGGCCTCCACGAACGGTTTACCCATGGTAGACATCATGTTTTGCAAATAATCGGCCTTTTGGGCCTGCAAGAAGACACTGAACATATCGGCCTCACTCATTGATGGTTTTACCCTAGCCGGTTTTTAACGCCATTTGATATCGTATTCCCAGAAGCTTATCGAGGTTTTCTTTTTGAGGTTGGTTAAAGAATTCCTGTTCGCGGCTATATCGACATTGTATTGGAATTTCCTTACAAAATCCCGGGCCAGATCATCCCATATGTTCCAACGGGAGATGTCTTTGTCCATATACCACTCAGAAGAAATTCCAGTGAGGCTCTCTTTGAAGTAGGCCATTAGTAGTTCCTCTTTTCCACCAGCACCCCTCAGCTGGTTACAATATCATTTTAGGTGAGAAATCGGGTCTCCATGAACATCATATGTTTCGAACTTTGGCGTCTTAAAACCAACGTGTAGATGCACGTGAGGGAACATGCATAGATAGGTATAGGAAATGCTCTTTTGTCCACTCAGGCCTTGCATATTCTTGAGGTTTTGCTCGATACTTTTCATTTTTCGTGATATCTCCTCTTGTTCAGGATTACTCACGGCTCTCTCATGTTCTATGGGACACTCAAATTGTGGGTGCTAAGGATAGGAATTTGGGGTAATCCAAGCGGTGTCCAAGTGGAATTGGGGAGCTTGGAAAGTGAAAGTTGATGGTTCGAAACTTTGTCGTGACAATATTGGATGTGACATACTAGAGGCTGGTGGTGTTGTGAACACGGTAGATGATATTCCTGAAGATGGTGCCAGGGGGCGAACCTCACAAGTCATACTAGTGAAGTTGGTTGACATAGTGGGGAATCCAAATGGCATGAATGGGTTGGATACTAAGATAGGGATATTGGTAGTTCCTCCCGTCCTAGGGACTAACTCAAGGAATCCAGGGATAGTACTGGGTGGCTCCCTACCATTGGACCATGCATCCCACATTTCTACCATGCGGCATCGTATCCTTCTATTTTCCTCAGTAGCTGCTGACTCTGGCTCCGGGATAACCGATGCCGGGCTATCTTCGGGCTCAACGATAGGTAGATGACTTTCTACGGCCATGGCGATACTTACTTTAGATCTCGTGAAATAAAGGTGTGAAGTTAGATTACCACAACAAAACCAACCACCTAAAAATAAAACATGTTCTTTTAAAGCATACACAACAAACCGATTAGTTTGACACATTTAACACATAAGGTATTGGGGGATGCAATGCACCTAAGGAGTTAAACGTTTTTTAAATGTTTTGCGACGGCTGTGTGTTTCATCCCAACTTTGTGACCTCCCTCTTTTCACTTTCTTACTTACTTTCTTTAGGGTTACGATCGAATCCTACGTGGATTTCCTACGTATCATGATGTCGTATGAATCAGATCATTACGTAGTTCAGGGAATCGGTATAAAGTAACAAAGAACATTTTTTCATTTCATTAACAAAGATATCATTTTTTTTTGGTTTTTCATTAAAGGAAATTGAAGTACTAATGTCTATAAAGGAAAAACGGTACATACTCAAAATAAAAGACCAAGCAATTTTAAACAAAATTTTAGAATGCAGTAAAGTACAAACTCGAAAACTGGAAAGTCAAAAGTACATGAGAGCTTCTGCTGGTCTTCTTGGAGCCTGTGGGGCAGTAGTTGGTCTTTGCGCAAGCCTTCGCGCAATGTCTTCTTGAAGATGGTCTAAATCGTCCATTACTTGGTAGACGAAGGTCATCATAGAAGAGAAAAACATGGACCTAGTCATGTCTTCACACTCGTGACATTTCATCACGACATATTCAGCTTATTTCCTTAATCCTGGTTCTGATAACTCCTTTTTCTTGGAGCAGACGCCCAATTTGCTGTGCCCGGGCTTCCAACACTTGTGCGCTTGTATTGTTTTGCTCCTGTAGCTGTTGCACGCTTTCTTCTAGTTGGAAAATTATTGTGTAGCAGTGCTCTTTTTCTATCTTAAAATCTTTGGTTTGCTGCACCATTTCATTCCCAAGGGAAAACATCTTTTCCTTTAGAATGACTATTTCTTTGTCATATTTCTGTCTCAAATGGTGGGCATGTTCTTCTGCTCCCTTAGCTAGTTTTTTTTGAGCATCTAGCAAATACTTTTCGGTCTTTATCAAGTCAGCTGCATAGTCATGGACCTTCATTATTAAGTTGTTGATGATCTTTTCATCTCTCTCGCTTCTTACAGGCATTTCGGCGGCTATCCTCATGTTCCGGAGTTGGGCTCGGAGTGCCCCTTTCTCTCGGGTTAATTCTCTTTTCACCTTCTACTACCTGCGTCTGTAAGTCATTATCAAATGTAAGGTTCCTCAAATTTTCCTCCAAAGCATGGATAGTGGCTTGATATTTCTTTTCCAGGCCAAACGCTCTTGGATTTTGTCATCAAAAGCTTGAAAATGAGGCCTTTTGGCGGACCTTTCTGGATCGGGTTGTGGCTCCTCATTAATGCAATTCCTTTTTTCGAACCATGTGACATAGACCAGATATATTTCACTTCTTACAAGATCAGATACTTGAGTATCCTCTTTCAAGTATCAGCAACCATTCAGATTTATTGGATTAAAGCCTCGGGAAGTGGGGCCTCGAGGTGTAGCTCAATAACTTGGACGCTCAGGTCTTCATCCTCAGGCTATCTTCCCAATTGCCTCAGAACCTTCTATGGTGCATATGGTTAGACACTTCTCAAGCCCATAAATAACAAATAGTTATTTGTGGCTGACATGTATATGACTTCCCTCACTGATAGCCATCCTAAAGTCCACTCAATCTGATTTGCCTTTAAAGTTCGCAAATGGATGATCCAAGCTTCAACCCCTTCCAGAGAGTCGTAATCTTTTACTCTTTCTTTATAGCTTTCAATGAAGTTGCACTTTCTTGGACCATAGTTCATAAATTTTGGATAATGGCGAAGGTGTTCGATTAGTCACATTTGTAAAAGGATATTGCAACCGTCGAAGAATGTCGCCCCCGACTTACATCGTGTCAATGCCCATACCTGAAGTATAGGAAGTAGAATGAGTAGAAACCCTCACTCACACGGTTCTTTCTTATTTCCTTATTGATGTTCATGATATCAAAGAATCGGCGCACCGAAAGAGGCCTTGCGAATATAAGTTGTTGATTTCTCAAACTCCGGCCAAAACCTGTATACCCCGCAATTTCCTCTAAGGTGGGAGTGAGCTCGAAGTCTGAGAAGCGGAAGACATTACGGACGAGATCCCAAAATGTTAATATAGCCTTGATTAGATCATTCTTGGGCTTAAATTTCATGATATCCGTGAGAGCACCCAGATGTTCGACTATCCAGTCTTGACCCTCTTTTTCCAAATCATAACACCACATTTGAAGCTGTAGTGGAGCTTGTTCTACGAAATTTAACGGTGGATTCTGGACGGTATTCATTCTGTACCTATGAGCGGGTAGGGTTAAGGTTGACTCTAGTTTGAAAAACAGACCAGCAGACTCTTTATGCAAGAACCAGTTTTCAAATTTTTAACGAAAAATTACCTAAAGGTGGCTATTTGTGCAACATCGACCAGAACAGTCATTTTTGCAATAGTGGCCCCTTCTTACTTTTGAATAAAGTTTTGAGGCCAAAGTAAGACACTTTTCTGGGAAAAGTGATGCTTTATTGACAAACATGTCCGTTCAGACCAAAAATAGCCCTTCGACAATGTAAAGTGTTCTAAGGCTATTCCGGCAACAACGGCGCCCCAGACTAAACCTAAGTTGGGTCGGATTTAACATCTACACTAAGCGGGACAACATCTTCCAATTCACTATTATACTGCATCCTTCTTCAAGTCAAGCAACCCTCTTCTGCGTTGCATCCAATCTTCCACCGTAATAACCAACATTTCAATTTAAGCCCGTGGACCCAGTCGCCGTCCACTAAAATTCTCAAATCACTCCAAGTTTCTTCTCATGATGGGCGGCTATCTTACCACAGAACTCATATGCTACACTGCCACTCTCCCACTTTAGTCAAACTCATTCCTTTAAGCGACTACTTAACTTCCTTTTCTTACACCTGGCCTTTTAGAAATTTAACCATCACCTGACACTTCCCACGTGTCCTTCCTCATCCCTTGCTTCCCAGTCGTTGCCTTAGGCCAATAACTATCTTTGTAGCACTTAAACCAGCAGATCACCACAACTTCAAACCTTTATGAAGATCATCTTTCTTCAGCCGCCTGCATTAAAAATACCTATTCAGTCCTGAACCACCGCACACCACGATCTTTGACAATCACTTCTTCAGTATTACTTCACAACACTCTTACCCAATGCAACTGAAGAAACTATAACACCGGCGAACTTAACATATTCTATCTGATAAAAGACAACGATACCACATCACAGATAAAAGTCCCACCTTACTTGAAAACACCAAGTCTTATTACTCTATCAACCCAAACATGAACATTTATAGTTCAATTGCCTTTCCTCTGCCGGAAATCAACTATCGAAACCTCAGAATCATGCTCTAGGAAGACCTCCTCTCAAGTCATTCACCCCGACCTGTGGGAAAGCATCCCACCATCACATCAACACCGAGCGGTAATCAATCATAAACATCATAACCACCTGAGCATAGCCTCAAAGCTCTCTGAAATACAATTACTGAGCTGAAACAACATAATATCCTTCCACAGGGCAACGACAGTAGCCTCAACCAACTACGCATGGAAAAACATCACGCACCATATTTGTTGTACCATTACCATTCCTCAAATTCCCGATTTATAGCAAGCGCTTCGCGACATGTAAGATGGAATAGCAAGAAACGTAGGCATAAGCCTTAAAGGGAATCAGACTGCACGATGAGGAAATCAAGAAGGAAAGTACTCCTAACAGCCCCGTAGCCTCTCGAATAGGTACAGACGTCTCCGTACCGATCTGTAAGACTCTAATAGACTTGCTCACGACTCGTGAAACCTAAGGGAACCTATTGCTCTGATACCACGTTGTCACGACCCGAAATCCATTAAGGTCGTGATGGCGCCGGACACCAATGTAGGGCAAGCCAACCCAAAGTAGTTAAATTAAATTCCTATTCTAGCGTTTGAAATCTTTATTACCTTTCATTTCATTACATAATAAGTGAACAAAAATCCGTTAAGTAAGTAACGATGGTTTAACAATCCATTTATAAGATACATCCCAAACTCATCCCAGAACCCGGTGTCACAAGTGCGTGAGAAAATTTCTAAGAAAGAAGTATACATGTATACAATATTCGTCCAGAGTACAAACTAGACAAAGAATTTAATATACATTACAATACATCTGAGGAAGACTCTGCCGACTGCGGGTCATCTCGGGATAGTGCAACTCGTCTAAGTCCCCATGTCAACCATGCCACGGCGCCTAGCGGGGCCACGATATATGCATGTACTTGTGCAACAAAATGCACAACAAGTGTAGTATGAGTACTAAAACAACACGTACTCAGTAAGTATCCAACCTAACCTCGAATAGTTAGTGACGAGAGGTCGAATTTGACACTTACTAGAGGTAAATTTAATAAAATCAAGGGTGACACTAAGCATGGATATCATAGGTAATTAACAGATAGTAATAGGAAATAACAACTTCTTCCATATTTACAAATTTTAGGTCTTCGTAATTTCAGTTGACAACTTATAATTCAAGGCTAGTAAACAGTTAAAAATCACAGGAAATACTCAGCAAATATCATGTGCAAGTATGTCGAGGGTCGAACGGCTCGAACCATCAATAAATAAATGTGCACTGCCGAAGGGTCGAACGACTCAAACCATAGATGCATCTATTAACCCGCTTGCGAATCAATCATGTGACACAGTCATATATAATAATAGAGTTACCCTGCTCGCAATCATAGATACACATATTCACACATTAAATTCACATTTTATCAGGAAAATAATTACTCAAGGAAGTGATAAAATTCTCTTTTGTGGACACGAAGATAGTATTTTAAATCTTTTCTGGAAATTCATTTGTCAAGTTCAATAAGGTTTAAATATTATAATTTATCAGTAAAATTACCAGTACGGCAAATAAAGCATTCTTTTGGGTCATAGACTACCCGGACATAAGCATAATAGTAGCTACGCACAAACTCTCATCACCTCGTGCGTACGTAGCCCCCACAAATAGTAGCACATATTTAATTAGTTCACCTACGGGGACAATTCCCCCGTACAAGGTTAGAAAGGAGACTTACCTCGCTCCGAAGATTCATAACCGGCCTCCAAGCCCTTTCGACGACTCAATTTGATGCACAACGCCCCAAAACTATCCAAATATGGGCAAACCAATGAAAATATACTCTAATACTTATAACAATTCAAATTATATAAATTCCCAACTCTGCTTGAAAAGTTGACCGAATTTCCCTCGGGCCCACGTGCCCGTATTCCAAAATTTCTCGAAGATAAATCCTACCCATAGCCTTACTAACTCAAATATATAATTTACTCTAATTGTCATGCTAAAATTCGTGGGGAAAATATCAAAATACGAATTCTATGTTTTCTTCCAAATCCCATAATTTTCCACAAATTCCCACACTTAAATTCGTACCTAAACCACGTATGTAACTTGAAATGAATTGGAACAACTTACCTTGTGATGCTTGAAGAAAATATCTCCTTGAAGCTCTCCACAATCGCCCACACCAAATGAAAATAATAGAAGAATGGCCAAATTTTCCATTTTTAAAACAATGCACTGCCTCCAGTCCTTCTGCACCTGGGGACTACGCCCGCACTTGCACGCTCGCAGGTGCACCCAAACTTATCGCACCTGTGGCTTCCTCCTTCCCCAGCCGGATCCGCACGTGCGCTCTCTCGTGTGCATCTGCGCCTTTGCAGGTGCGGAAATAACCTTGCACCTATGCCCCCCAGCCAAGCCACCCCTTTTCCGCTTTCGCGACACCATATCCGCACCTGCGGTGCCGCACCTGCAGTGCCGCACCTGCGGTGCCGCACCTGCAGCCAAAACCTCGCAGGTGTGGTCACACCAGATGGCAGCAACCTCAGCTTTCTCTCAACTCCAAATTTGATCTGTTAACCACTCAGAATCCACTTGAGGCCCCCGGGACCCCCTCCAATTACACCAACCTGCTCCAAAACATAATGCGGACCTCCCCGAGGCCTCAAATCATATCAAATAACATCGAAACAATGGATCACATCACAATTCAATCTTTATGAACTTTGAAATTTCCAACTTCTACATTCGATGCTGAAACCTATCAAATCATGTCCGAATGACCCCAAATTTTGCACACAAGTCACATTCAACATTACGGACCTGCTCCAACTTTCAGAATCGCATTCCGACCCTGATATCAAAATTTACACTTCCGGTCAGATTTCTCAAAAACCTTCAAATTTCTATCTTTAGCCAAATGACTTCAAAATAACCTACGGACCTCCGAATTCACTTTCGATCACGCTCCCAACTCCATAATCACCATACGGAGCTATTGGCATACTCGGAATCCCAAACAGACATCTATATGCGTCAAAACGCTCCCAGTTCGTCCAAAACTCATTCCGAACATACGCCTCAGTCCGAAATCATCATATGAACCTGCTGGAACCTTAAAATCCTTATTCTGAGGTCACTTACTCAAAATTCCAATCTTAGTCAATTCTTCCAACTTAAGGCCTCTGAAATGAGAATTTCCATTCCTTATTGACTCCGAACTTAAATTCAACTCCGACCACGCCTACGAGTCGTAATACCTTAAACGAAGCTGCTCATGGACTCAAACTGCCAAACAACGCGTTAGATCTCAAAACGACGAGTTCTGGTGGTTTTAGCATGGTCGCTTAATGACTTATAATTGGATTATTTTATCTAATTACTCATTTTAGGACCTATGTGTATTTTATCTCGTACAAGTTCTAATTACTCGATTATTCGTTAATTAAAGAATTATCTTAATGCGAATTACACATACGTATACTCACTTAGTTCGACGGTCAAGAATCATGTCACGCGTACGTGTACACAATTTACAACACTTAGTTTATTTAGGGAAAAAGTTTGGTCATAGTCGTGCAATTGCGTACCTTGAATTTATTTGAAAAAAATTGGGATCACGTCACGCGAACATGTACGCAATCACGATAGTAGTTTTTAAAACCTGCGCCTAAAGCATTTCTACGAGTGTTTGGTTAAGGCGTTTTAATTACTAAGAATGTTTGACCATGGTTACGTGAACGTGTACCTTGGTTTGTTTTTGGCATCACAACTATGTCACGCATACGTGTACATAATTGTAATAATTAGTTCCATTACGAGTATACCTAAAGTAATAATTGTGTCTCTAAGATAAGTACCTTATGTCGTATAACTAGGTGTAAAGTGTGACGACCCAAAGGGTCATCACCTATTTTATTACCCATCCCATACTTCCGAGGCCTTAAAAACCTCATTTGTAGTTGCCTCGATTTGCTTGTGCAGTCCGGGCGCGTAGCCGGACAGCTTAAATATGAAATTCTGTGAAAAATGCTAAAATTTGATATTAAAATGAGTAAATTTGACTCCGGTCAAGTTTTTGGGTAAACGGATCCAGAACCGTGATTTGACGGTCTCGGAGGGTCCGTATGAAAATATGGGACTTGGGCATATGCCCGGAATCAAATTCCGAGGTCCCAAGCCCGAGAAATGAATTTTTGAATGAAATTATTTTTCTGAAATTTATAAAGAAAAGTGAAATGGAAATTGGTTAGAATGTGTTGGTATCGGGCCCGTATTTTGGTTCCGACGCCCGGTACAGGTCTTATATGTGGTTTAAGATATTTCTGTGAAGTTTGGTTCAAATTGGACGCCGTTTGACGTGTTTCAGACTTAAAACTCTAAATTTGAAAGTTTATGAAGTTTGAAGAAAAACTAGTGATTTTGAGGTTTAATTCGTTATTTTTGATGTTATATTGGCTATTTGATCGCACAGTTAAGTTTGTAGGATGTTGTTGAGATAGTGCATGTGATTTGTTAGAAGCTCCGAGGGCTCGAGAGTGTTTCGAAGTGATTTTGAACTTAGGAAGATTGTTGGTTTTTGGCTTCAGAAGTTGCGGGTCCATTTGTTCTTCGCGTTCGCGACGCCTCTTCCGCGTTCGCGAAGCTTTAAGCTATTCCTTCATCGCGTTCGCATCCATTCCCTCGCGAACGCGTAGGGTTATTTGACCCCGAGGGGCTTAGCAGTCTTTTCCTCTTCGCGTTCACGTACACTTGACCACGTTCGCATTCACCCTTTCACGAACGCGATGGTCTGTCCAGTCTACCCTTCGCGAACGCGACCTCCCTTCCGCGAACGCGAAGGGAAATTTTGCCCAGTGGTATATAAATATTTCCAGAACAGTAGCTTCGGGATTTTTCATAAGTTTTCACGAAATACATCTTCTCCAAGGTCCTTAGGCATCCATTGAAGCCATCCTTCACCAAAACTTCTTGGGTTAGTAAATTTTAACTCGTTTCCTACATTTTTTATCTATATCTAATGAATTCCTAAGCCTAAAACATGCAAATTAGAGTAGAAAATTTGGAATTTGGGTAGAGTTAGCCCCTTTTGAATTTTCTTGATTTAGACCTCATTTTGGGGTCGAATTTGAAAAACAAATTATATATTTGGCCTCGTGGGTGAATGGGTGACGTGGTTTTGGTCCGAGCCTCGTGTTTGGACCAAGCGGGCCCGGGGTCAAATTTTGTTATTTTGGAAGAATGCATGAAAATGGGTAATTAGGCTATGTAATTGAATTATTGAATCCTTATTGATATACTTGAGTTGATTATGCCTAGATAATACTATTCCGGAGTTGAATTCTAAAGGAAAGGCGGTGTTAGAGGGTTGATTGCTATATTTTAGACCTAAGGTAAGTGATTGGTCTAACCTTAGCTTGAGGGAATAGGAGTTGAGTCTTATTTGCTACTTGCTAATTGTCGAGTACAATGTATAGGCTTGGTGACGAGTATCTATACATTGGTGTCTAGCATGACCGTGAGTATTATTATTGCAAATATTCCGATTTTATTGTAACTTCCATGCTTAATTGATGATTTCTATATGTTGTAAAGAGCATGTGAAGGGAATTGTGATCTTTAAACTTCGAGGAGCATTGGATCAAATTGTAACATGAATGGTGAAGATATATGAGATCTTTAAAATCCTTTAGAGCATTGGCTCAAATTATAACACGAATGGTGAAGATATATGACATAGTTGAATCCTTTGGAGCATTGGCTCAAGTAAAAGAGTAAACTATGAAATGAAAGTCAAAGAAAGAGAAAGATTTACTAAAATATACCCTCGCCTGGTCATTGTTGCTTTAGTGATTATCTCCCTTGCTGGGATGTTGAGATTCCCGTTATTGTTCCCTTGTCGGAATTTAATTGTTTAATTGATGTTCCCTTGCCGGGATTTAATTGTTTAATTGATGTTTCCTTGCCGGGGTTTCTATTTTTATTATGTTTACTCCCTTGCCCTTGTTTGTGATTGTTGTTTGGGTGAGGAGGAGTGTTAAAGCACGAAGGGTGATGTCGTGCACTGTTTGCTATTGTAAGGAAGAGTGTTAAAGCACGAAGGGTGATGCCGTGCATTGTTTGATATTGTCTCCCTTGCTGGGATGTTGAGATTACTGTTATTGTTCCCTTCCCAGGATTACTATTTCAATTTTGTTTACTCCATTGCCCGTTGTTTGATATTGTTGTTTGGGTGAGGAAGAGTGTTAAAGCACGAAGGGTGATGCCGTGCACTATTTTCTATTGTGCGGAAGAGTGTTAAAGCACGAAGGGTGATGTCGTGCGTTGTTTGATATTGTGAGGAAAGAGTGTAAAGCATGAAGGGTGATGTCGTGCTGTACGATGTACCATTCCGTACCGATATTCATTGATTATAATACTGTGAGGAAAGAGAGTAAAAGAACGAAGGGTGATGTCGTGCCATGATTTACATTGATTA
>MDKI01195944.1:0-20917 GCA_005239505.1 Nicotiana paniculata | reverse complement strand
CAAGAAGGATGTCAAAGATCTTGAAGGTACACGGCTCAACCACTAGGAAGTGACTGATGCACTGTTGCTACACTGTAGCATGAACAGTAGTAGGCAGTCACATTTTCTGTCACAGCTTTTTACAGCTGTCAAATTGGCTTGTACTTTATTCTGCGAATCTGCTAAGGGATCAGGTCCCTTAGCTGGTCCATCCTCATCCGGTATTGAATGATCCGGAATTCCTAGAGTTGGAGCTAACTGCTTGTGCTGCTTACACATAAGGTTCTTTTTCTGGTTCGGCACGTAAAAGTTTGTTAGATCATCAAAACGGAATATAGCCCATCAATTTCCCCCTTTTGATGATGACAAACTTTTAAACTTGGGAAGCAATTATGTGAGCAAAATTGTAAACTGACACCAGTAGATATATAACAGTGGTCGATCGGGTTCCTGGCAAAGTTCCCCCTGTCGATGATCTTCCCCTTGACTTCCCCCTATTTATGAGCTTCCCCCTGAACTTCCCCCTTTTGTCATCATAAAAAGGCTTACCCAGACATATGACATAAGGAAGTACGATATAGTTAACTCATGCCCCTTATGTGCACACAACATGACAAAAATAGAGTAGTAAGGCAGAAATGCAGTAGCGAGAACATAAAAAGACTGATTATATTAAGAGATAGTTGAAAACAAAAGGAAGTCTCTGCTCTAGGAGCAAAGAACTTCATTTGGATTTTTCCAAGTAGGAGCAGCTAGGTGAAATCCACATTCCCAAACACAAAAAGAAAAGCATAAAAGCTGACAACCACAATACATCACAGAAGAATTGGGGAGGACAGATCCTAAGAGGCACTAGAGGAGGAGGGCTTGGAGGAGGAAGCAGAGAGGGTTCGAAGAACCAGGTCCATGCGGGCATTTGCAGAAGTATGTTCCACGAGAAGTTTGTCTTTGAGGTTCTCCACTTGTTGATTAAGCTCAGTATTTTCCTTGGTTAAGCGATCCACTTCTTCCCTTAAGTCACTACTCGCATCAGGATCCTCTGCAACTAGACTGGACACTTCGAGGATGGCATTTTGAGCCTTCAACCTTTTGATCGTATCATGGGCAACATTCAGAGCATTGATCATCTGAGAGATTGTCGAAGAGCTTCCCCCAACTTTCTCAATGCACTTGAACTCTTCAAGAGTGGTCTTGGAGAAGCTTTGTTTGCGATTCCCAACCCGAGGATTGATGAGTGGAACCTTGAAGTGATTAAAGACGCGAGTGAGCAAGAAGCCATAGGGTAGACCATGATTCCCATCCTTAACCGAGACAACCTTATCCATATGAATTATCATCAGAGCAGGAAATTGATAGGCTTGAAGTCGTCAATGGCTTCCATCAAAATCAAATCTGCTTGGGAAGTAATAGAGCGTCGCTCAGCTCGGGGAAGAAGGACTTTGTTCACCAGCTCAAAGAGGAGTTGGTAAGCATGCAACATAGACTTCTTGTGAACCCGTTCCCCTTGCTGGACAATCCCTGGTTTAAATGCAGACTTGTTGGGATCCACTGAGGATAGCCCTTCTTATGGAACGTCCAGAATTGCCCCCAGAGCAGCATCATCAATGGCTATGTCCACACCCCCTACCAGCACACACACATGACCATCTTCTGGTGTGAAGAGGGTAGCATAGAATTCTTTCACAGAATCTTCATAGACCTTAGGAGTACTCACATTAAACAGGTGTTCCCACTTCTGAAATTCAACCATGGTCACGAGTTGACTCATGCCCGACATCTCTAGTATCTCAGGATTAAATGTACGACCCAACAACACACTTTGGTTTTGAAAATTCTCCTTCCACTTCCCACTACTACTAAGAATGGGCATCTCAGTACTAGGTTCCACCGCAGTTTCTTCCTCACACTTTCTTTTCCCTGATAACTTCACAGGTTTTCCTTTTGAACTAGCAGATATAGATTTCCTCTCACTTGTTTCCCCGACCACCTTCTGTTTGGTCTTCACATCACTTGTCACAGACTCCTTCTTATTATGTTGACTAGACTCAGACCTCTTCCGTTCTACTAAGGAACTAGGTTCCTCAACATTGTCATCCTCTACTACCACCACAGGGATGTCCCTGTCCCCCACTGTTTGACCGTCCTTCACCAGCCTTTGCTTCTTCTTTTTGTTGTTCTTCTTACTATTTTTCAGAGCCAGACTGACAGGCTCTCTCTTTTGTAGCCTGGTTGAGGGACGCTTAACATGTGGAGCTGGAGTGTTATTGTTGTGACGAAGTTTGAAGCGAGCACTCAGCACCATGCCATCCCCATCATCCTCATGCGTGGGTTCCTCAGGCGGAGGAATGGACTCAAGTGGAAGTGTGTAGAAGATATGGTCTTGAGGAGACTGAGGTGGTGGAGAAGCAGGTCCTCACTAGGTTTAGAAGGTGTGACCTCATGGGAAGGAGATGCAAAAGAGACCATTGTTCCTTCCTCCTCTAAGATGGACGGTGATGCTCTCTGTGTTGCAGGAGGAGAGTGAGTCCCTTCAGAGGGATCATTTTCAGATGCGATGGCCAAGATATTTTCTGCTGCCTCTTTTTCAGAAGACTCCATGGGGGTCGAAGAGAAATTGATGTACTGATCATATTCGTCTGCTGAAAATTCAGCAACGTTAGAGACTTCAGTGGTGAAAGGCTCGGATTGTGAAGGAGGAGGTACATAGGTGGTTTAGGAGTGAGGGTTTTTTGTGGGGAATCCGCTGGAGGAGAGAAGGACGGAGAAGCTTCTGATTTAGGGGAAGGAGATAAAGGAGTGGAGGTTGAGATGGCTTCCTCCAGAAGAGGTGTTTCCTGATCTTCCACTGGAGTGGTGTTGAGATCAGTGGTGAGAAAAGGGGAGAGTTCATTGAGGAGGACATTGATGCAAGTTAGTGAGAAAGTGAAGGGTTGTTCTTAGGAGTGGGTGTGTAAAGATAGGTTGAAGGAGAGGGAGTTTATAATAGTTAGAGTAATGAAAGGTGAAGGAACTGGTTCAACTGGCGGTAGGAATTTTTGGGAAGAGGGAAGTACGCAGAGGGATTTGAAAGGGTCGAGTGATGGATGTGAATGATGTGCTTTTTGAAATAGCGACGGTGTGGCAGCAGTAATAAATGCAAATACTTTTTGAAAAAGGGGTAGGATACACATAGCTACTAACTTGGGAAGAATGGACCAGGTCCCGTACTTGATGTTGTTGTTATTTTTTTTTTTTAAAAAAAAAATGCTCAGTCTCTTATGTGTTCTACACTGCCTTTTACTTAACTTCTGTAAGCATCATGCGTGTCTACCTGCGACGGTATTGATGTGAGTTAGACTTTATCAGAAAACACCTTAGCCATCTGTACTTGAGTAAGACAATCTTAGCCACTATGGAGAACCGGTCCCTAGAGTGTTCTTAGCATGCCCAGAGCCATTCGATTCTTCTCAAAATGTTCCCTGCCCAGTGCCTAGGTGAATATATCCGCAATCTGATCTTCAGTGCAACAAAAACTCATACTTATATGTCCCTTCTCAACATTGTCTTTGAGAAAGTGATGTCTCACATAAATGTGCTTGGTTCTCTTGTGTTGCATCGGGTTCCTTGCCATATTGAGTGCACTGGTATTGTCGCATAGCAGTGGAATGTTGTCAATAAACACTCCAAAGTCCTCTTGTTGTTTTTTGATCCACAGCAACTGAGCACAACAAGATGCAGCTGCAACATATTCTGCTTCTGTTGTGTACAAGGCCACTGAGTTCTGCTTCCTTGTGCCCCATGAGATTAAGCATGAACCAAGAAAATGATCCATCCCTGAAGTGCTTTTCCTATCTACCAGATAACCTGCATAGGCAGATCATAACCAATAAAATTAAAATTGTCACCTGAAGGATAGTAAAGGACCAGGTCATGTGTGCCTTTGAGGTAGCACAGGATCCTCTTAGTTGCTTTCAGATGTGACTCCTTGGGATTAGATTGAAATCTTACACGTAGACCTACACTGAAGACTATATCTGGTCTTCTAGTTGTAAGGTAAAGAAGTGAACCAATGATCCCTCTATACATGGTTTGATTCACAGGAGTGCCAGCATCATCCATGTCAAGTTTGGTAGCCACTGCAATGGGTGTGTCAATCACCTTAGACTCCTCCATGTCAAACCTTTTGAGCAGTTCCTTGATGTATTTCTGTTGGCTGATGTAAGTGCCATTGATAGACTGTTTGACTTGGAGACCCAGAAAGAAGTTCAGGTCCCCCATCATGCTCATCTCGAACTCACTTCCCATTAGTGTTGCAAACTCCTTGCACAAGGAATCTGCAGTGGCTCCAAAGATAATATCATCGACATAGACCTGGAAAATGAGAAGGTTCCTTCCTCGCTTCTTCAGGAAGAGAGTGTTGTCTATCTTTCCTCTTGTGAACCCGTTGTCCAGAAGGAACTTTGACAGCCGCTCATACCAAGATCTCGGAGCTTGCTTCAATCCATACAAGGCCTTGTCGAGTTTGAATACATGTTCTGGGTGTATATGATTTTCAAACCCAGGGATTTGCTTGACATACACTTCTTCCTTGAGATAACCATTCAAGAACGTGCTTTTCACATCCATTTGGAACAAGGTGAATTCCATATGAGATGCAAAGGCTATAAGAATTCGAATGGCTTCCATACGAGCAACTGGAGCCAAGATTTCATCATAATCAATCCCTTCTTCTTGATTGTAGCCTTGGACTACCAACCTTGCTTTGTTCCTGGTTGTTTTCCCGTTTTCATCCAGCTTGTTCCTGAATACCCACCTGGTCCTTATGATGGTTCTGTTTGAGGGACGAGGTACCAGATGCCACACTTTGTTTCTCTCAAATTGATGAAGTTCTTCTTGCATAGCCACGATCCAATCAGCATCCTTTAGGGCTTCCTTGATATTCTTGGGTTCAATTTGGGACAAGAAGGCTGAGAAAGCTAGGGAGTTTCTAGTTTTTGATCTGGTTTGAATTCCGGAATCAAGAGGGGTAATTATGTTATCAAGAGGGTGAGAGATTTTGTGTTTCCAGTTTGGAACTTGAGACTGATTAGTGGAAGTGCTTGGTGTGTTAGTTGGGCTTCCCTGTGACTCCTGATCTGCAACCTGAGGAGTGCTTTCCACTGCATCTCCAACTCTTTCCTCAGCTTCTGTGGGAGAGATAGAAGTACCAGGTTCCTCCCGAGGTTCTGAGGAAGAGGTTGAGTTTCCTTCCACTGTCTCCTTTTCTTGACTCATCATATAGCCTTGCCATTAGACGCATCAGAGATTTTCCCTGGAACCAAGAGTGGTTCGTTGTGTTGGTCATCACCTTTGTTGACTTTGTTTGAGAAGGAGGTTTCATTGCAGAACATGAACACTCTCCTCCACACATTGAGTCCTTTTGTTATACACTTTGTACTCCTTGCTTTGAGAGGAATAGCCCAGAAAAATTCCTTCATCACTCTTAGCATCGAACTTTCCCAGCTGATCCTTCTCGTTATTTATAACATAACATTTGCAGCCAAAAGCCCTTAGATGGGTCACCTTGGGCTTTCTTTCATTGAGCAGTTCATATGGGGTCTTGTTCAGGAAGGACCTGATCATGCACCTGTTCACCAAGTAGCAGGCAATATTGATTGCCTCAGCCCATAATTATTTTTGCAATCCCACTGTCTATTATCATTATTCAAGCCATGTCCTCCAGAGTGCTGTTCTTTCGTTTCACAACACCATTTTGCTGGGGAGTCCTTGGAGCTGAGAAATTGTGTGTGATTCCATTTTCATTACAGAATTCATCAAATCTTGCATTATCAAACTTCGTTCCATGATCAGACCTGATGCATGCCACTTTCATGTTCATCTTCACTTGAATTTTCTTGACAAAGGCCCCAAATACCTCAAATGTTTCATCTTTTGAGCAAAGGAATAATGTCCAAGTGAATCTAGAGTAGTCATCCAGAATCACAAAGATGTATTTCTTTCCACCCCTACTTGGAATTCTCATTGGTCCACATAGATCCATGTGGATGAGTTCAAGAGGTCTGAATGTGCTAACATCTTTCTTGGGTTTAAAAGATGATTTCACATGTTTCCCTTTTGCACATGCATCACATACTTTTTGATCCTTGAACCTTGAATTTGGCAGACCACGAACCAGGTCCTTCTTTATCAGCTTGTTCAACAGAGAGAAGCTGGCATGTCCTAGTCTTCTGTGCCAAAGCTCAGCATCATCTTCAACTGCCTTTAGGCAGTTCACCTCACCTGCTTCCAGAGATTTGAAATCAGCAACGTAGATGTTTTTGTATCTCTTGGCTATCAACACCACCTCTCCAGTTACTAAACTAGTAATTGTGCATGTTTTTGACAAGAATTCCACCTTGTTTCCTTTATCACAAATTTGTGAAACATTTAAGAGGCTATATTTCAAGCCATCCACATAGTAAACATTTTCAATTGAGTGTTCAAGAGATCTTCCAACTCTTCCTACGCCTAGGATGTACCCCTTCTTCCCATTTCCAAAGGACACATCCCCTCCTTGCAGGGCCTTCAATGAGAGAAAATCCATGGTATTTCCAGTCACATGCTTTGAGCATCCACTGTCCATAATCCACCGTAGCCCGCTTTCCCTCACTGATCCCTGCACACACAGATCAATGGTCAGATTTAGGAACCCAGACAAGTTTGGGTCCTTTGTAATTTGGAAAAGGGTGAAAGAGAACTTTTCTAGTCCATGCTGGCAGAATTTTGTGTTTTTTGCTGGGACCTGGTCCTTGGTCAGGCTTTCTCCTGCATGCAAACATTTCATTTTTCTGGACTGATTGGTCCCTGACTGGACAACTTTCCTTGTAGTGTCCATTGTTTCCACAATAGGTACAAAGCCAATTGTCAGGGACTGTAACATACTTGTTGTGAGGGTTGTAGGGAGTTTTCTCCCTTTGAAACCCGATTCCCTTCTTGTTCCCAGAGTTGTTAGAGTACATAGCAGTGACAGCGTCTGTGGACCAGGTCCAATTCAAAGATTTCTTAAGATCAGATGTTAGTTTGCTCACTTCTGCTTGCAACTCCTTGTTTTTCTCAACCTCACTACACATACTATTTTTGACCTCATTCAGTTCCTTTTCAAGCTTGACATATTTTTCACTAGCTATTTCCTTTCCTTTATCTACACTTGATGAACCAGGTTCTAATCTTAGTCCCTGAATAGTTTCTTCTAAGTCTGTGATTACTACTAGAAGATCATCTCTTTCTTGCTCAACAGTATCTACTCTCAAGTTCAAACACGTCTTTTCACTGCTTAGATTCTCTACTGTTTCTTTCAAATCTGCCACTACTACAGTTAAATCATCTCTCTCATTTTCTGACTCCCTATTTTTCTTCTCTATCTCTTCCCTTTTCTCTTCAAGACCTTTTATGGTATCCTTAAAATCCACAACTACTACCATTAGGTCGTCTCTTTCGTTCTCAACATCGTTGATTTTGTACCTTAGAATATCATTCTCTTTTTCAAGGTTTCCTACGGTTTCTTTCAGGTCAACCAGATATACGACTAGGTCATCTCTAGTCTGTTCAGATTCTCCTAGCTCTAGGGTCAGTGAATCTTTTTCTTCCATTAAGGTATAATAGGTATCAATGAGAACATTCGACAAGGACTTTAGTTTTTTAGGAGAGTAGGATCTCAGATTTATCTCAACATCCCTGAAATTTACCTCATCGGTATCATCTTCTTCGTCGGATTGAGCCATGAGGGCAAACAACGAGTCACACTCCTTACCGTTACCTTCAACAGCCATCATGGAGCTATTCTCTGCTTCAGGTTCCTCTTTTGATTCACTGGATGAGTCTTCCCAGGCAGCACGAGCTTGTCTCACAACATTGTCAGCGGCACTTTTTCTACTGAATCTCTTTTCTGGAACTTGGTTTCTCTTTGCAACCTTATCCGTGTTGTATTTGTAGCTGTCCTGTTTCAATAGCGGGCAGTCCTTGATGAAGTACAAGTTTTCCACATTTATGACATAGATCATGATTCCTGGGCTTGCTTGAGCTTCCTCTTCTAGGTATCCCACCATTTTTTGGAATCTTTTGGTGAGATAGGCCATGTCGTGATCTTCTTCACTTGACTCACATTTTTCTGCCTGAAGAACCAGGTTCTTCTCCTTCTTAGGCTCTCTTCTTTCAGTGTCCTTCTTTTTCTTCATCTCATATGTCCTCAGATTACCTATCAGCTCATCCATAGTTAAGGTCTGCAGATCTTTTGCTTCCGTGATAGTGTTCACCTTACTTTCCCAAGAACTTGACAGAACACTTAAGATTTTTCGCACGAGTTTGTTTCTGGGAATAACTTCACATAGAGAATGAAGTTCATTGATGATAGAGGTGAACCTGGTATGCATGTCCTGTATGGACTCATCTTCCCTCATCTTGAACAGTTCATATTCTGTAGTGATCATGTCTATCTTGGACTACTTTACTTGTGTTGTTCCTTCGTGTGCCATCTGCAGGGCATCCCAGATTTCCTTAGCTGACTGACAGTCAGAGATCCTGTTATATTCGTCAGGCCCAATACCACAAACAAGAATTTTCTTTGCGCGAAAGTTCTTTTCCACAACTTTTCGATCTGCCTCATCTTACTCCTTTCTGGTTTTTGGTATTAGAGGACCTGCTTCTCCAAGATTTTTTAATGGCACATGAGGGACATCAAAAATAATGTCCCAAAGCTCGGAGTCTTCAGCCATGATAAAATCGTGCATTCTTGTTTTCCACCAACCGTAGTATTGGCCGTTGAATCTTGGGGATCTGTAGGTTGATTGTCCTTCCTCGAAATTTGGTGGTGCAACCATTTGAGATCCTTTCTAGGTGTTAACCTTTCAGAAAGAACCTGCTCTGATACCAATTGAAGGTTTGTTAGCATCCACCAACCAGTAGAGAGACCAGGTCCTCTACTAGTTTCCACAGAATTATGTGCTAAAAACGAGTAAAGAGACAAGGGATTTTTACGTGGAAAAATCCCTCTTAAGGGGGCAAAAACCACGACCTACTCTTATAGGTTTTCAAATCCACTAATTTGTAATCTACACTATTACAAGCCACTTTGTAAAGCACTATTACAAAGACTTTCACACACTAACTTATAGTTCTTACTACAAGCTACTTTGTAACTCTTCTAGCTACAAAGACTTTGACTTATGACTAACCCTAGTCACAAGATCATGAATGAAGTATGGTTTTAGAGTTCCTATTACAAGGCTTCTTAGAAAGCAAGATAGGATGCAATAAAAAGCAAAACACAAGATTACAACTCAACTAATGGACACCTAAGACACATAGTGAAACTGGTCCTCTTTAGTGGAGTTGTTTTCTTGTTCTTGACACACTTGAGCTTTCAATTGATGGGCAGATCTGCAATGCTTGAAGAATATAGTAAATGCTCAAGTGAATATGTTGTTATTCTTTCTTCAAGATATTATACATCATTACACATTTCGAGAAGGATGTCAAAGATCTTGAAGGTACACGGCTCAACCACTAGGAAGTGACTGCTGCACTATGGCTACACTGTAGCGTGAACAGTAGCAGGCAGTCACCTTTTCTGTCACAACTTTTTACAGCTGTCAAATTGGCCTGTACTTTATTCTGCGAATCTGCTAAGGGATCAGGTCCCTTAGCTGGTCCATCCTCATCCGGTACTGAATGATCTGGAATTCCTGGAGTTGGAGCTAACTGCTTGTGCTTCTTACATATAAGGTTCTTTTTCTAGTTCGACACGTAAAAGTTTGTTAGATCATCAAAACGGAATATAGCCCATCAGACTTCCTGTGTGTTATCATCTTTCTTACTCATTACTTCGTCTTTTGTATATCTTTTCAGTTGAAAAATTATCTTTTCAATTTGGGAAATGCATGCTCGTCGTGAAGAGATTGTTCGTATAATGTGGGAAAACTATATTACATAATAGCTAGTTATGATCATTTTTTTTTGGGATTGATGGATCCTGTAATATTATTGCAATTTGACGAATTGTAGCAGCTAGTAAATGATAATGATAATGAATGGTACAAAATGATAATTTTGTACCAAACTTATTTATGTTCAGGACTATGGTTTGTGATAATGATAATGAATGGTATTGATGAAGGTTATGTATATACAAGATAGCAAGTTTGTTTGTTTGGTACTATTGGGTATTTGTGATAGTTTTTAGAACTTGTGGGTATAAATCATGTTTCATGTTTTTTCAAATAAAAAGTGAAATATGTTTTGAAAAATCATGTCCAAACACATTTTCATCTTCACACCAAACTTCACCCAAATCAGATTTTTCAAAACAAATTTGGGAATCTATCGTCAAACGCTAGCTTAATAAGTTTGGTTATCAAGATTCTGACAGATTTCCAAAAATCTAATCCCAAAACCAATTAGATTAATTTCGATACTACAACCCAAAATTTTGGTTTAGAAAAATGAGTAACCAACAGACAGAGAATAAAAGTTATCTGGGACGCTGATACAAATGCATGAGACAATGGAGCAGCGATCAGAAGGAACATGCGCACAAAGGTCGTCGGAAACATCTTCAACAAGATTCTGACCAAACACCGAGGTCGGAGTTTCAGCTATCTATTTTTTCTCCCTTCCTTATGCGTAAAATAAAAGGAAAATATGAAAAAGGAGAGCATATGACTCGCCAGAAATATGTATTTTCGGTCAGATCTAGTAAAATCAAGACCCAAAACTTTCAGATCTCCGACCTCTTTTATGTACTTGTCCAGATTTGCATATATATATATAGATATAGATATATATATATATATATATATATATATAGATATAGATATATATATATATATATATATATATATATATATATGTACAGAAAAAGGTGAAGAGAGAGTGTGAATTGACAAATATGAAACTTCATGATTTACGACGAGTTCGCCACTGGAGATCATGAGTGGTAACAAACAAGTCATGTAAGTCAAAAAGAAAGAATATTATCAGTGCACTTTGATGTCATTGGCCTTTAAAAAAAATAAAAAGTAAAAGATATGAAATGTCTAATGCTGGTGAGTCAATTTATAAAAAGTATAAAGGAATATTTCCTTGGAATAATCTTCAGAATGATACAGACTTTAATATAAACCGTTAAACAGGGCCATGGTCATAACAGTAAAGAGAGGAGGAAAATAGGAAAGAGATAAGTAATTGGGGTGGACTTTGGGTCGGTAGTATTTTTTGTAAGTGAATCGGGTAAAAAAAGGAATAGGTCAATTTAATTTGGTGCAGCCACGTAGCACTCCGTTAAAAATAAGGGTATATTTATTTTATAGTATGGAAAAGGGCCATATATGACCCTCTACTATCTAAAATAAGTCATATGTGTCCCTCGTTATGCTATTTAATTAAAAAAGTCCTTACTGTTTGTGCCCAAAAATTAAAATGTCCCTACACCGTCTACTCCTAAATTTAAAATAAAATATCCACTTGTCAATCTTTTATTGGACGAATTAAATCCACCCCTTATTTTTTAATTAACCCACGACCCGGTTCATTTTATCTGATCCACCCGATCTATTAATTAAAGAACACCCCAAAACAGATCGGTCATCATTCCTTCCTTCAACCACGAGACCAAAAGGTAGGGTTCTTCAAAAAAGCCTACTCTTAGTCGATGCTACCGATTCAAGAATCAATTTTCTGAAAAGGTATGTTTAATCCGCATAATTTTACTTGTTTATCTCCCTTCTATGTGTATTTGTCTTAGTTTATTATTAGGGTTTTATGCTCAAATCGTTTTGGGGATTTAATATGTTTTGTATTCTTATGTCTTAGTTTAAGATGTTATTCTCTGACCTTTTGTCTTATTTTCTTGTTTGGAATGTCTTTGCATGTGTTTTGTTTTAGTCTTTTCTGAATTTTGTAAGCATTAAAGTTGGTGAGATATGAGAATATGGGATTTCATTTGTTCCTTTTAGTCATTCTTGTATGGCATATGTATGTGTTAGGTGTGTTGAATGTTGTTCCCTCACAACTGAAATATGTGAATATTTTAGTACTAGTGGGACTTTACTACTTGAATTATTTGTGGTCCCCTAGTGGTTACATGTTGTTTGTGTTCCCCTAAATCCATACATGCTTTATAATTCTGATTTTTTTAATTGCTTAGTTATTGTTTCTTTATTAGTATTGTTTATGTTATTTAAATTTTTGTTGTCCCCATTTATTGTTGTCCCCGTATTCTTTATTAGTATTTTTTTAATTTCTTAGTTATTTTTTATTGTTACCTTTACAGAATAGCAAGGATGCCATTGGTGGACTTAATCTTGCATTATGGTGGGGACTGGATCACAAGCCCACATGTCTTGTATTCAAAGAAGTTGTCCCATATCAAGAGAGGTTATGATTCTGAACTTCTATCGTACAAATATCTAGTGGATTTATACATTAATGAGTTAGGAAATGTAGGTGTTTAACAACTAATTATGAATGGTCCATCTGGTAATTATTATGAGATTGAGAATGATGTTGGTATAAGACATATGTTGTGTCTAATCTCTGATGAATTCAAGACTCTTAATTTTTATACTGTAGATGAGTGTGAGAAGTCTATTAGTGTGACTAACATAGTCCATCATTCTGAGTCTTATCCAGTATAAAATGAAGTTGGTACTGATTGTAGTGATTTTGAATCTGAATCCGATTCTAATTCTGGAGAGGTAGAGTATGATAGTGATGAATTACAAACATTCGCTAATCAAAAGAAAAGAGAGATTATGCCAGGTTTGGATAATTATAAGGAATTATATAAGGATATGAGCTTCAAGGATATACCTGAAGCAAGAAAATATCTTAACCTCTATACCTTAGCAAACAAAAAGGAACTAAAGTTAAAGAAAAATTCTCCAAAAAGGCTAAGGTATGGATGTGTCTTTGACTGCCCCTTTGTTGTTCATATACTCCAGATGGGGACCTTCCTGGGGTTAGGGTAAATACCTTAAAAGCAAAACATACCTGTGATGAAGCATTTGACAATTCTATGGTTGATTATTATACAATAGCAAATTACTTCAAGAAGAAGGTGCAAGATAACCCAAAGTTTAAGATAAAAGAGATGAGAGTAGAACTGAAAAATACATTCAATGTTAATGTTAGTTATGGAAAGTGCAAAAGGGCTAAGAGGATGATTTTAGAGAAACTGGATGGTAGCTTCACAAATGATTACAATAGACTTGAGGCATATACCAATGAGCTTAGAGTAAGTAATCCAGGCGGTGATGTAGTCATTAATTTGTCAAAGGATGCCCTTAAAGAAAATTCTTGAGAATGTATACTTGCTTCCTAGCATTGAAGATGGGTTTTAGAGAAGGAATGAGACCATTTATTGGCTTAGATGGTACCTTATTGAAAGGAAAAGCAAAAGGTCAGCTATTACTTGCTGTAACTCTAGATGCCAATAATCAGGCTTATCCAATAGCATGGACAGTTGTTGATAAAGAAACCAAAAGGACTTGGAACTGGTTCTTGGAATTGCTTCAAAGGTCATTGGATCTCAAATAGGGTAAGGGGATTACCTTTATGTCAGATATGCAGAAGGTATGAATTCTGTCCAGATATCTTTAGTTCTTTCATTTCAATTTGTTGTTAAGTATTGCATGTTTACTAATATTCACTTTTATTTTGTAGGGATTAATTGAGGCAGTCCAGAATGTGCTACCTGATTCACACCATAGATTGTGTGTGAAGCACATAGAGGCAAACTGGTGCAAAAATGGAGGACAGATGAGTTCAAAAAGTTGCTATGGTGGAGTGCCTGAAGCTCTTATGAGGAAGATTTTAAGGACCAGTTGAAGAGTATTGTTGAACTGAGTAAGGAAGCTGCTGAATCATTGTTAAAGTATACTCTACAGGCTTAATGTAGAACCTATTTTGATACTGTGGGCAAGAACCAAAAAGTGGAGAATAACTTCACTGAATCAATGAATGCATGGCTGGTTGAAGAAAGGCAAAATCCAATCATTAAAATGCTTGAAGAGATAAGGATAAAGTTGATGAACTAGTTGAGGGAAAGGGAGGAAGCTGTGAGGTCATGGGCAAATGATTTCAGTCCACATAGTTTGAAGCTTTAAATTGAATACTTGAAGATAGCTAACACTTCATGCTATGTGGACAACAATAGTGACAATGGCTATGAAGTCAGGGAAGGGACAGATAAGCATACTGTAGACATGGTGGTGAAAAAATGCACATGTAGGGTATAGGATCTTACTGGAATCCCATGACCACATGCAATTAAATCCCTGCAATACAAAAAGTTGGAGCCTATGAATGAAATCAACTGGTGGTACAGAAGAGAAGCATATTTGCTTACCTACAAGTACAAGTTGCAGCCAGTTAGGGGTGAAAAATTCTGGAAGGTAGATCCATCACAAGCAATGGAACCACCTGAGTTAGTCAAGATGACTGGGAGGCCTAAAATCAAGAGAACCAGACAGAAAGATGAGGCAATCAAATGGCAAGGTGAATGGACAGCTTCAAGAAAAGGGAGAGATGACTTGCACCAACTGTGGAGAGCCAAATCATAGTGCAAGGGGTTGTGAGAAGGTAACACCTCTCACCTTATCCAACTTATTTTATTTGTTAAAAACACTAACAGTTACTTTATCTAACTGTTTTTATTTGTTAACAATAGCCACCTATGGCAAAAAGGGCAAGGCAAAATGCTAGACATCTAGTTGATGAAGATGAAAGTGTGGGGAAACAGTCAGAAGAAGAGATACACCTAACAATACCCTAATCTAGTCAAGCAAGTCAGTAAAGTGTTCAAGGCTCAAATTTTGTGTTCATGCCTACACCATCAGTGAACAGTCAATCAAACAGTCCATTCCCTGAGTGTGAGTGTCACGACCCCAAATCCTAACAGGTCGTGATGGCGCCTATCGTGAAACTAGGCTAGCCAACCATCATATAACTATCCATTCGTTCTATTATAATATTTCAATAATCAATAACAAGCAACAACAAAGCATAAAATAATTTCTTTAAGTCTTTACGCCCCCATAATAATCTAACAGTCTAAACAACTCTCCCAAGACCGGAGTCAATGATCATTAACATCTAAGAAAATAAACTAACTCTGCTAATGTCTTAATCAATGTCTATGAAATAAATACTAATACTAATAAAGGAAGGGAAATGGAGAAGATGTGGACGTTGAATAGCTACCTCGAAATCCCGTAAGCTGCTGAATACGAACGAAGACAGCTACTGCTCCGAACCGGTACCTAGATCTGTGCATAGAGACACATGGAGTAATAATGAGTACGCAAGCTCAGTAGTAATGAAAATAAATCATAGTCTGAGAAATACGAAACACACAACACAGATACACCAGTTCACAAAAAATAGTAAAACACCAAGTCACCATAAAGTATTCATCAAATACATAAGTTCGAAAACCATTTTCCAGAAATCCTTTGAAACAAGTATAATTTCAATATATCTCAGTAAAACTCTCAGTAAAATCAGTTTGAAAAACAAAGTGAATCACAGTCAAAAAACTCAATAAAATCATCATAACTCTGCCCCTCGGGCCATAATCATTTCTCGTAACAATTTCCCTCAGCACCTCACCATCACTCAGTATCAGCCCAGCGGGCAACCTCACAGTCACTCAGTATCAGCCACGCGGGCAACCTCACAGTCACTCAGTATCAGCCCCGCGGGCATCACTCGTACTTAGTAGGTACCTGCGTTCACTAGGGGTGTGTACAGACTCCGGAGGGGCTCCTACAGCCCAAGCGCTGTAACAAGCCACATCATGGCATAAATCACTCACAATATTAACCCTCGGCCAGGCACATCATGGCATAAATCACTCACAATATTATCCCTCGGCCTCTCTCGTATCATAACATCCTCACAATATTGGTCTACAGCCTCACTCAATCAGACACTCTCAACATGCCACTCGGGCCATCATTATACCGGGTTCTCGACCCAAAACAGTGTTTCATTTTTTTTTTCAAGAAATAATATCAAAATAATCTGAGTGTCAAAATAATTATCAAGAAAAGACTGAGTGAAAATCATAACATATCAAGTGAGAAAAATAGTAAAAACAGCTCTCAAGGGGTAAACAGCGGCACTAGGCCCCAAACATGGCTTGCAGCCCAAATTATATTAAAGTATATCAATACTATTAAGCATATGCTTTAAAAATCGGGTTCGCAACTCAATAGTTGCCTAAAAAGGAATATATTTCCAAATTTCTAATCTTTGCATTCCAAAATTCGTGAAAGGATGCATAGTCTGGAGTTTCATACCATCAGGACAGGATTTAAAGACATTACTTACCTCAAACTAGCCCGAAAAGCTACTCTGCAACCTGCTTGCCTCTCGAATCAACTTCCGAGCACTTCAAATCTATAAAGATCAGATTTTTACCATCAAATTATGCTAAAGGAATGAATTTCAATCGAAAAGTACCAATTTTAGCATAAAATCCGAATTTAGCCAAAACCGGACCCCCAGGCCTGCATCTCGGAACTCGAAAATTTTTATACCAAAATGTTCTTCATCCTCTCACGAGTCCGTACATATTAATAACGCTAAAATCGGAGTTCGTTTGACCCCTCAAATCGATCCCTAAAGGTCTCATAATCTCAAGCCCTAACCCCACCTTTTTATACTGATTTTCATGGATTAAACATTGATATTTTGTTCCTTAATCACCTATAATCGAGTTTTAGGGTCATAAATATTTACCTCAATGAAGAACGATGATTTCCCCTTTTCAAAATCGCCTCCAAGCTCTATTCCCGTTCAAAAATGGTGAAAAGGGGGTTAATGGTCGCGGAGGGTTTATTTAAATATTGCCCAGTTGTTCCTTCACTGCGATCGCGGAAGTACTCACGCGATCGCGAAAAACAAATCCCTCAGGCCCTCAGAAGACTCTACGTGATTGCAGCACAAGCCACGATCGCGCGATTCAATTAAACCTCAACCCACACGATCGCAACCATACTCACACGATCGCGAAGAACAGTTGACCCCGCTCCCCACGCGCCTGACTAACTGTACGTGATCGCACCAATGCTCACGCGATCACACTGGCCAACGCTACATACCTTCGCGATCGCACACCTTCTCATGCGATCGCGATTCACAAAATGGCCGGGCTCTAGATTACTCTATGCGATCGCGGATCAATCCACGCGATCGCAATGAACAAAGTGATGCTGCACTGACACCAGAAAAACAACTGTTTTTTTCCTAAGGCTAAAATGCCCGCTAGCCACCCGAAATCAATCTCGAGCCCCTCGGGACCCCAACCAGTTATACCAACATATCATATATGATCATTAAAACTTATTTGCACTCCCGAAACACTAAAACTAACATCAAAACACCAAAATCACATCTAGTTCAAGCCTAAGAACTTTGAAATTTCTAAAATCCACCAACGATGCCGAAACTATCCAAAACAACTTTGATTGGCCTGAAATTTTGCAGACATATCCAAAATAACATTACGAACCTGTACCAACTGTCGGAATTCCATTCCGACCCCGATAGTCTATTTTCCACTGCCGACCGAAAAATACCAAAAACTAACTTCGTCAATTCAAGCCTAATTCTACATTGGTACTCACAAAAATATTCTGAACACACTCCTAAGTCCCAAATAACCTAACGAAGCTATCTGAACCATAAAAGTTGTATTCCGAGGTCATTTACTAATAATTCAACTCTCAGTTGACTTTTCCAACTATAAGGCTATTTCTAAAGGCTAAGTGTCTAAATTCTCACTACAACCATTCTGATTCCTAGCCTACCAACTCTAACACATCAATAACAGTAATACCAACCTATGACAAGGCAATAACAGTAATTATAATGCAGGTTCTACGTAACAACCGACCGGATCGTTACAGTGAGCAACCTGAACTTGATCCAGATGTAGTTATAGGGCCAACAACTGCGTCGGAATCTAAAACAAGACTTCTGCAAAGGTAAAACCCACCTCAAACTTCAAGTGTAAGGGTAATTTCATTCATTGGTGATACAAAAGGTGTTATTCTTCTATCATCACTTCCTTTCAAACCACCCGGCCTCAAATGGAAGGGAAAAAGTGTTGTAACTGGAAGTCAGCTGGAGATGCAAAGCAAAAAAGAAAGTGGATAAGTTGAAGCCAAGAAAGGAAAGAAACTGAAATCTATTGTAATAGAATTAAATAGGCTATTTTTTGTGTAGTTTGTTAGGTTGTAATTACTGCCATGTGACAGTACATTTCCTATTTTGTGCAGTCTGTTAAGACTTCTTTCTGAATGTTGGGGTTGGATGTCATATTATCACCATGTTTGTGCTAGTATTTAGGGGGTATTATATTGCATATATGTCTACACAAATCTGGATTTGCTTTGTGTAATGAAATATGCAGTTACTAGCTAAATTTACTGTACCAGTTTTGAATATGCAGTTTTGCAGTTAATCTGTAGTATGTTCACTATGTTGAATCTGCAGTTTTTCAGTTAATGTTCAGTATGTTCACTATGTTGAATCTACAGTTTTGCAGTTAATCTGCAGTATGTTCACTATGTTGAATATGTTGTTTTGCAGCTAATGTTGAATATTCAGTATGTGCAAAATGTTGAATCTGCAGAGTTTATTTCATGTGCAGTATGTGCAGATTTTGTTGAATGTGTAATATTTGCAGTTTGTGCACTTATCGAATCTGCAATTTGTGTAGTTTGTTGAATATGCGGTTTGTGTTAATATTGAATTTGCAGTTTGTGCAGTTTATTCAGTCTGCAGTTTGAGACTTACTATATGAACAACCAACTAATATGTAGCATCTTAAACTTCAAGTTAAAACATGAAGACCAACTTAAAACTTCAACTTAAACATGGATCAACTTAAACTTCAACTTAAATCTATAGTAGAACCAACAAAAGCAATTAACATTAGAACTTAAACTTCAACTTAAAACATCAATGTGACAAGACTTGAAGTAGTCTAAACAAAAGTGAACTCATATGATATATGAGCCTACATAATTCCAACCAAATTCCAACAACACATTAGCATCTAAAATTCAATTCATTACCCTAGCGGCTAAAATTCCAATAAAAGGTACATAAAATGATATTGGAAATCTTCATCTTGAGGATTTTCTCTTCTAATTTAGTCAATTGAAGATGGTTTCTTGCCTTCACGGCGATCAATTTCTCCTTTAATTTATCCCTTTCAATGTTAACATTGTCTAACGACGACTTCAAAGTATTGATTTTAACATTTGCCGCATCCAACTGAGACCTTAAATTGTTGATTACAACAAGCGCTCTATCGGGAATAGGATCATCTGACCATTCCCAATAACCACATGAAGCATCCTATAGCATCAAAATGCAATTCAAACAAATCAAAGGGAAACAATTCGTTAAACTATAAAAAATTTCAAATATGACAAAATTTAATAATAATCACTTACTTGTGGTTTTGGACACTTATAGAATCTCCGTCCAGGGTTAAAAAGAGTAGTCGAAGTGAAGTGGTTAGCAAATTTCCCACATTGACACTTCCTTTTGGATGAAGAACTATTTTCGGACATGCCAAACCACCTTTTTGGACAATATTTACAGCGTGGTTTGGATCAAATAACTGATAGTGACAGAAATTAGAGTAGCCCTCTACTAAGAGTAAGCTTTCTTGAAGAATCCTAGCTTTTGGTCTCGTGGTTGAAGGAAGAAATGAGGACCGATCTGTTTTGGGGTGTTCTTTAATTGATAGATCAGGTGGATCGGATAAAATGAACCGGGTCGTGGCTTAATTAAAAAATAAGGGGTGAGTTTAATTCGTCCAATAAAAGACTGACAAGTGAATATTTTTATTTTAAATTTAGGAGTAGACAGTGGAGGGAAATTTTAATTTTTGGGCACAAAAAATAAGGACTTTTTTAATTAAATAGTATAACGGGGGACACATATGACTTATTTTAGATAGTAGAGGATCGTATATGACCCTTTTCCGTTTATAGTATAACGTTAGGGTCTGATATAACCAGATAGTATAACGAAGGATATATTTAAACTATTTTTGATAGTACAGGGACATATTTGACCCTTCTCCGTTGTATATATTTAGCTTACAAGTTAAAAGTCCTATTTAATTTAGTCAAATAACTCCACATAAAATGAGACGAAAGAAATACTATTTTAATTCAGCTAGAATGTAGTCGATCAGTGATCTTGGCTATCAACTAATATATGATTTTTCTACCAATACATACGTGATACGTTCAAGCGACAACAGCGTCTTCACTCCTAAGCTATATACCATTACGGAAAGGGCCAAAAATACCCTTAACGTATTAAAAATGGCACATAATATCCTCTGTTAATCTTCTGGGCCACAAATGTCGTAAAATTTGCGTGTTGTAGCCACTAATAAATGTGGTGTTTATTTTTTATCCAAAATTTCTAATGCCGAGCAAAAATAACCACTACTCTATTAAAATTGATTTGAAAAGACTGTTTTACCCTTTGTTTACTTCTTATATGTTAAAACCCTTGTTTTATTCAAAAAGAGGGAAAACTGTGAGGCAAAATATTCAGATCTCTTTACCATCTTTGCATTCAAATCACTTTTAGTTGATCTTTCCTTCATCATCTTCTCTGTACGATTGAACTCGTAATTTATCGAACTCGAACCAGTTGCAGTTGTTTTATTTGATTTATTTACTTTTTTGTTTTTGTATATGTTTAATCGAGATCAATGTTGTGTGTTGCATGAAGTATGTTTAAAATTTCGAAAATAACGATTATAAGTTGATTTTAGTGTCGAATAAGGATCGGATTTTTGTGATATTATTATTCAGTAGTTTTATTGTTTGTGGTTCAATCAATATATTTGATTATGTAAGGATATTTTATGAAAATAGTCATTCGA
>ML323252.1:0-14454 GCA_005239505.1 Nicotiana paniculata | reverse complement strand
CCAGGCCGGACGCCTTGGTATGGAGCCGGTATCGGATAGTATGATATTTTTCCGGGACATCAAATACGAACCAACGAACTATAACCAACGCTTCGAAATGATCAAGTTACATTTTTTGGCATTTTATGGCAATTAAACTGGAATTCTGCCAGTCGTGCATGTATTATCGCCTACCATGGTCCAGTCCGGACGCATTGGTACAGAGCCGGTACTGGATCGCATAATATTTGTCCGGGACATCAATACGACCCAAAGAACCATAACCAACGCTTCTAAATGATCAAGTTACATTTTTTGGCATTTTATAGCAATTTAACTTGAATTCAGCCAATCGTGCCTGTATTATCACCTGCCATGGTCCAGGCCGGGCGCCTTGCTATGGAGCCGGTACTNTACGACCCAAGGAGCCATAACCAACGCTTGGAAATGATCAAGTTACATTTTTGGCATTTTATGGTTATTAAATTGGAATTTCGCCAGTCGTGCCTGTATTACCGCCTGCCATGGTCCAGGCCGGACGCCTCGGTACGGAGCCTGTACTGGATCACATGATATTTGTCCGGGACATCAAATATGACCCAAGGAACCATAACAAACGCTACGAAATGATCAAATTACATTTTTTGGCATTTTATGGCAATTAAACTGGAATTCAGCCAGTCGTGCCTGTATTATCGCCATCCATGGTCCATGCCGGACGCCTTGGTACGGATCTGGTACCGGATCGAATGATATTTGTCCGGGACATGAAATACAACCCAAGAAACCATAACCAACTCTTCGAAAGGATTTTTTGGCATTTTATGGCAATTAAACTAGAATTCTGCCAAATCGTGCCTGCATTATCGCCTTCCATGATCCAGGCCGGACGCCTTGGTACGTAGCCGGTATCGAATTGCATGATATTTGTCCGGGACATCAAATACAACCCAATGATTCATAACCAATGCTTTGAAAGGATCAAGTTACATTTTTTGGACTTTTATTGCAATTAAACTGGAATTCCACAAGCCGTGCCTGTATTATCGCCTGCCATAGGCCAGGCCGGACGCCTTGGTACGAAGCCGGTACTGGATCACATGATATTTCTCTGGGACATCAAATACGACCCAAGGAACCATAACCAACGCTTCGAAATGATCAAGTTATATTTTTTGGTATTTTGTGACAATTAAACAGGAATTCCGCCATTCGTGCCTATATTATCGCCCGCCAGGGTCCAAGCCGGACACCTTGGTACGAAGCCGATAACGGGTCGCATGATATTTTTCCTGGACATTAAATATGACCCAAGGAACCATAACCAATGCTTCGAAATGATCAATTTATATTTTTTNGCCGTGGTACGTAGCCGGTACTGAATTGCATGATATTTGTTCGGTACATAAAATATGACCCAAGGAACCATAACCATAACTTTGAAATGATCAAGTTACATTTTTTTGGCATTTTATGGCAATTAAACTGGAATTTCGCCAGCCATGCCTGTATTATCGCCTGCCATGGTCCAGGTCGGACTCCTTGTTACGGAGCCAGTACCGAATCTCTTGATATTTGTCCGAGACATCAAATACGACACAAGAAACCATAACCAATGCTTCGAAATTATCAAGTTAAATTTTTTGGCGTTTTATGGCAATTAAATTGGAATTCCGCCAGTCGTGCCTGTATTATCGCCTGCCATGGTCCAGGCCGGACGCCGTATGGAGCCGTTACCGGATCACATGAAATTTTTCTAGGACATCAAATACGACCCAAGGAAACATAACGAACGCTTTGAAATGATCAAGTTACATTTTTTGGCATTTTATGGCAATTAAACTGGAATTCCGTCAGTCGTGCATGTATTATCGCCTGCCATGGTCCAGGCCGGACGCCTTGGAACAGAGTCCGTACCGGATCGCATGATATTTGTTCGGTACATAATATATGACCCAAGGAACCATAACTAACGCTTTGAAATGATGAAGTTGCATATTTTGGCATTTTATAGCAATTAAATAGGAATTCCAACAATCGTGCCTATATTATTGCCTGCCATGGTCCAGGCCGGACGCCTTGGAACAGAGTCCGTACCGGATCGCATGATATTTGTTCGGTACATAATATATGACCCAAGGAACCATAACCAACGCTTCGAAATGATCAAGTTACATTTTTTTGTCATTTTATGGCAATTAAACTGGAATTCCGCCAGTCGTGCCTGTATTAGGGCCTGCCATGGTCCAGGGCGGACGCCTTGGTATGGAGCCGGTATAGGATAGCATGATATTTGTCCGAGACATCAAATACGACCCAAGTAACCCTAAACAAAACTACGAAATGACCAAGTTACATTTTTTGGCATTTTATGGCAATTAAACTGGAATTCCGCTAGTCGGGCCTGTAATATCGCCTCCCATGGTCCAGGCCAGACGCCTTGGTACAGAGCTGGTACCGGATCGTATGATATTTGTCCGGGACATTAAAAATGACTCAAGGAACAATAACTTACGCTTCGAAATGATCAAGTTAAATTTTTTGGCATTTTATGGCAATTAAACTGGAATTCCGCCAGTCGTGCCTATATTAGCGCGTGCCATGGTCTAGGCCGGACGCCTTGGTACGGAGCCGATACCGGATCGCATGATATTTGTCCCGGACATCAAAATATGACCCAAGGAACCATAACCAACAATTCGAAATGATCAATTTATATTTTTTGGAATTTTATGGCAATTAAAAATGGAATTCCGTCAGTCGTGCCTCTATCATCGCCTGCCATGGTCCAGGACGGACGCCTTGGTACAGAGCCGGTACCGGATAGCATGATATTTCTCCAGGACATCAAATACGATCCATGGAACCATAACCAACGCTCTGAAATGATCAAGTTACATATTTTTGGCATTTTATGGCAATTAAACTAAAATTCCACCAGTCGTGCCTGTATTATCGCCTGCCATGGTCCAGGCCGGACACCTTAGTACGAAGCCGGTACCGGGTCGCATGATATTTGTCTGGGACATTAAATATGACCCAAGGAACCATAACCAACGCTTCGAAATGATCAAGTTACATGTTTTGGCATATTATGGAAATTAAACTGTAATTCCGCCAGTCGTGCATGTATTATCGCCATCCATGGCCCAGGGCGGATGCCTTGGTATGGAGCCGGTACCGGATCACATGATATTTTTCCGGGAAATCAAATACAGCCCAAGGAACCATAACCAATTCTTCTAAATGATCAAGTTACATTTTTTGGCATTTTCTGGCAATTAAACTTGAATTCCGCCAAGTCATGCTTGTATCATCGCCTGCCATGGTCCAGACCAGACGCTGTGGTACGTAGACGGTACCGAATCACATGATATTTTTCCGGGACGTCAAATATGACCCAAGGAACCATAACCAAAACTTCAAAATGATCAAGTTACATTTTTTGGCATTTATTGCAATTAAACTGGAATTCCGCCAAGTCGTGCCTGTAATATCGCCTGCCATGGTCCAGGCCGGACGCCGTGGTACGTCGCTGGTACCGAATCGCATGATATTTGTCCGGGAAATTAATATGACCCAAGGAACCATAACCAAAACTTCAAAATGATCAAGTTACATTTTTTGGCATTTATTGCAATTAAACTGGAATTCCGCCAAGTCGTGCCTGTAATATCGCCTGCCATGGTCCAGGCCGGACGACTTGGTACGTAGCCGGTACCGAATCGCATGATATTAGTCCAGGACATCAAATACAACCCAAGGATTCATAACTAATGCTTCGAAATGATCAAGTTACATTTTTTGGAATTTTATGGCAATTAAACTGGAATTCCGCAAGTTGTGCCTGTATTATTGTCTGCTATGGTCTAGGCCAGACGCCGTGGTACGTAACCAGTACCGAATCACATGATATTTGTTCGGTACATAAAATATGACCCAAGGAACCATAACCAAAACTTTGAAATGATCAAGTTACATTTTTTGGCATTTTATGGCAATTAAACTGGAATTCCGCCAGTCGTGCCAGTATTAGCGCCTGCCATGATCTAGGCCGGATGCCTTGGTACGGAGCCGATACTGGATCGCATGATATTTGTGCTGGACATCAAAATATGATCCAAGGAACCATAACCAACAATTCGAAATGATCAAGTTATATTTTTTGGCATTTTATGGCAATTAAACTGGAATTCCGCCAGTCGTGCCTCTATTATCGCCTGCCATGGTCCAGGCCGGACGCCTTGGTACAGAGCCGGTATCAGATCGCATGATATTTCTCCAGGACATTAAATACGACTCATGGAACCATAACCAACATTCTGAAATGATCAAGTTACATATTTTTGGCATTTTATGGCTATTAAACTGGAATTCCAACAGTCGTGCTTGTATTATCGCCTGCCATGGTCCAGGCCGGAGGCCTTGGTACGGATCCGGTACCAGATCACATGATATTTGACCGGGACATCAAATACGACCAAAGGAACCATAAAAAACGCTTCAAAATGATTAGGTTACAATTTTAGGCATTTTATGGCAATTATACTGGAATTCCGCCAGTCGTGCCTGTATTGTCGCCTGCCATGGTCCAGGCCGGACGCCTTGGTATGGAGCCGGTATTGAATCGCATATATTTGTCCGGGACATCAAACACGACCAAAGGAACCATAAAAAATGCTTCGAAATGATCAAGTAAGATTTTTTGGAATTTTATGGCAATTAAACTGGAATTCCGCCAGTCGTGCCTGTATTATCGCCTGCTATGGTCCAGGCCGGACTCCTTGGTATGGTGCCGATATCGGATAGTATGATATTTGTCCAGGACATAAAATACGACCCAAGGAACCATCACCAACGCTTCGAAATGATCAAGTTACATTTTTTGGCATTTTATGGCAATTAAACTGGAATTTCGCCAGTCGTGCCTGTATTATTGCCTGCCATGGTCCAGGCCGGACGCCTTGGTACGGATCTTTTACCGAGTTGCATGATATTTGTCCGGGACATCAAATATGACCCAAGGAACCATAACCAACGCTTCGAAATGATGAAGTTACAGTTTTTGGCATTTTATGGCAATTAAACTGGAATTTCGCCAGTCGTGCCTGTATTATCGCCTGCCATGGTCCAGGCCGGACGCCTTGGTACAGAGCCGGTACCGTATCACATGATATTTCTACAGGACATCAAATACGACCCACGGAACCATAACCAATGCTCTGAAATGATCAAGTTACATATTTTTGGCATTTTATGGAAATTAAACTGAAATTCCGATAGTCGTGCCTTTTATTATCGCGTGCCATTGTACAGGTCGGACGCCTTGGTACGGAGCCGGTACCGGGTCGCATGATATTTTCCTGGTTATGAAATATGACTCAAGGAACCATAACCAACGCTTCGAAATGATGAAGTTAAATTTTTTAGCATTTTATGGCAATTATACTAGAATTCTGCTAGTCGTGCCTGTATTATCGCCTGCCATGGTCCAGGCCGGACGCCTTGGTACGGAGCCGGTACCGGGTCGCATGATATTTTTCCAGGACATTAATTTAGACCCAAGGAACCATAACATACGCTTGGAAATGATCAAGTTACATTTTTTGGCATTTTATGGCAATTAAACTGGAATTCCGCCAGTCGTGCCTCTATTATCGCCTGCCATGGTCCAGGCCGGACGCCTTGGTACGGAGCCGGTACCGGATCGCATGATATTTGTCCTGGACATCAAATACGATCAAAGGAACCATAACAAATGCTTCGAAATGATCAAGTTATATTCCTTGGCATTTTATGGCAATTAAACTGGAATTCCGCCAGTCGTGCCTCTATTATCGCCTGCCATGGTCCAGGCCGGACGCCTTGGTACGGAGCCGGTACCGGATCGCATGATATTTGTCCTGGACATCAAATACGATCAAAGGAACCATAACAAATGCTTCGAAATGATCAAGTTACATATTTTTCGCATTTTATGGAAATTAAACTGGAATTCCGATAGTCGTGCCTGTATTATCGCCTTCCATGATCCAGGCCGGACGCCTTGGTACGTAGCCAGTACCGAATCGCATGATATTTTTCCGGGACATGAAATATATCCCAAGGATTCATAACCAATGCTTTGAAATGATCAAGTTACATTTTTTGGCATTTTATGGCAATTAAACTGGAATTCCGCCAGTCGTGCCTGTATTATCGCCTGCCATGTTCCAGGCCGAACGCCTTGGTACGGAGCCGGTTCCAGATTGCATGATATTTGTCCGGACATCAAATATGACCCAAGCAACCATAACCAATGCTTCGAAATGATCAAGTTACATGTTTTGGTATTTTATGGCAATTAAATTGGAATTTTGCTAGTCGTGCTTGTATTATTGCCTTCCAGTGTCTAGGCCGGACACCTTGGTAGGGAGCCGGTACCAGATCCCAAGATATTTGTCTGGGACATCAAACATGACCCAAGGAACCATAACCAAAGCTTCAAAATGATCAAGTTACACTTTATGGCAATATAACTGGAATTCTGCCAGTCGTGCATGTATTATCACCATCCACAGTCCAAGCCGGACACCTATGTATGGAGCCGGTACTGGATTGCATGATATCGGTCTGGGAAATCAAATAGGACCCAAGTAACCATAACCAACTCTTCGAAATGATCAAGTTACATTTTTTGGCATTTTATGGAAATTAAACTGGAATTCCGCTAGTCGTGCTTGTAATATCGCCTGCCATGGTCCAGGCCGGACATCTTGGTATGGAGCCGATACCGGATCACATGATATTTTTCCGGGACATAAAATATGACCAAAGTAACCATAACCAACTCTTCGAAATGATAAGGTTACATTTTTTGGCATTTTATGGCAATTAAACTGGAATTCCGCTAGTCGTGCCTTTAATATCGCCTGCCATGGTCCAGGACGGACGCCTTGGTACGGAGCTGGTACTGGATCGCATGATATTTGTCCGGTATTCCAAATACCACCCAAGGAACCATAACCAACGCTTTGAAATGATCAAGTTACATTTTTTTGGCATTTTATGGCAATTAAATTGGAATTCTGCCAGTTGTGTCTGTATTATCGCCTGCCATGGTCCAGGCCGGACGCCTTGGTACGGAGCCGATACCGGATTATATGATATTTTTCTGGTACATCAAATACAACACAAGGAACCATAAACAACTCTTCTAAATTATCAAGTTATATTTTTTGGCATTTTATGGCAATTAAACTGAAATTCCGCCAGTCGTGCCTGTATTTATCACCTCCCATGGCCAAGACCGGACGCCTTGGTGCGAAGCCGCTGCCGGATCGCATGATATTTGACCGGGAAATCAAATACGACCCAAGGAACCATAACCAACGCTTCGAAATGGTCAAGTTACATTTTTTGGCATTTTATGGCAAGTAAACTGGAACTCCGCCAATCGTGCCTGTATTATCGCGTGCCATGGTCCAGCCCGGATGCCTTGGTACGGAGCCGGTACCGGATCGCATGATATTTGTCCGGGACATCAAATACGACCCAAGGAACCATAACGAACTCTTCGAAATGATCAAGTTACATTTTTTGGCATTTTATGGCAATTAAACTGGAACTCCGCCAATCGTGCCTGTATTATCGCGTGCCATGGTCCAGCCCGGACGCCTTGGTACGGAGCCGGTACCGGATAGCATGATACTTGTCCGGGACATCAAATACAACCCAAGTAACCATAACCAACGCTTCAAAATGATCAAGTTACACTTTATGGCAATTAAACTGGAATTCCGCCAGTCGTGCCTGTAATATCACCATCCGGGGTCCAGGCCGGACACCTTGGTATGGAGCCGGTACCGGATCGCATGATATTTGTCCGGGACATCAAATACAACCCAAGTAACCATAACCAACGCTTCAAAATGATCAAGTTACATTTGTTTGGCATTTTATGGCAATTAAACTGGAATTCCGTTAGTCGTACCTGTAATATCGCATGCCATGGTCTAGGCCGGACGCCTTGGTACGGAGCTGGTACCGGATCGCATGATATTTGCCGGGGATATCAAATATGACCCAAGGAACCATAACCAACGCTTCAAAATGATCAAGTTACATTTTATGACAATTAATTTGGAATTCCACCAGTCGTGCATGTATTATCGCCATCCATGGTCTAGGCCGGACACCTTGGTATAGAGCCGGTACCGGATCGCATGATATTTGTCCGGGACATCAAATACAACCCAAGTAACCATAACAAACTCTTCGAAATGATCAAGTTACATTTGTTTGGCATTTTATGGCAATTAAACTGGAATTTCGTTAGTCGTGCCTGTAATATCGCATGCCATGGTCCAGGCCGGACGCCTTGTTACGGAGCTGGTACCAAATCGCATGATATTTCTCCGGGACATCAAATACGACCCAAGGAACTATAACCAACGCTTCGAAATGGTCAAGTTACATTTTTTGGCATTTTATGACAATTAAACTGGAACTCCGCCAGTCGTACCTGTATTATCGCCTGCCATGGTCCAGGCCGGACGCCTTGGTACGGAGCCGGTACCGGATAGAATGATACTTGTCCGGGACATCAAATACAACCCAAGTAACCATAACCAACGCTTCAAAATGATCAAGTTACATTTTATGGCAATTAAACTGGAATTCCGCAAGTCGTGCCTGTAATATCACCATCCATGGTCCAGGCCGGACACCTTGGTATGGAACCGGTACCGGATCGCATGATATTTTTCCGGTACATCAAATACGACCTAAGGAACCATAACCAACGTTTCGAAATGATCAAGTTACATCTTATGGTAATTAATTTGGAATTCAGCCAGTCGTGCGTGTATTATCACCATCCATGGTTCAGGCCGGACACCTTGGTATGAAGCCGGTACCGGATCGCATGATATTTGTCCGGGACATCAAATACGACCCAAGTAACTATAACGAACTCTTCGAAATGACCAAGTTACATTTGTTTGGCATTTTATGGCAATTAAACTGGAATTCCGTTAGTCGTGCCTGTAATATCGCATGCCATGATCCAGGCCGGACGCCTTGGTACGGAGCTGGTACCGGATCGCATGATATTTGTCCGGGACATCAAATATGACCCAAGGAACCATAACCAACGCTTCAAAATGATCAAGTTACATTTTATGACAATTAATATGGAATTCCACCAGTCGTGCATGTATTATCGCCATCCATGGTCCAGGCCGGACACCTTGGTATGGAGCCGGTACCGGATCTCATGATATTTGTCTGAAACATCAAATACGACCCAAGTACCCATAACCAACTCTTCGAAATGATCAAGTTACATTTTTTGGCATTTTATGGCAATTAAACTGGAATTCCGCTAGTCGTGCATGTATTATCGCCTGCCATGGTCCAGGCCGGACGCCTTGGTACGGAGCCGATACCGGATCATATGATATTTGTCTGGGAGATCAAATACAACACAAGGAACCATAACCAACGCTTTGAAATGATCAAGTTACATTGTTTGGCATTTTATGGCAATTAAACTGGAATTCCGCTAGTCGTGCATGTATTATCGCCTGCCATGGTCCAGGCCGGACTCCTTGGTGCGGAGTCGGTACCGGATAGCATGATATTTTTCAGGTAGATCAAATACAACCCAAGTAACCATAACCAACGCTTTGAATTGATCAAGTTACATTTTTTGGTATTTTATGGCAATTAAACTGGAATTTCGCAAGTCGTGCCTGTATTATCGCCTGCCATGGTCCAGATCGGACGCCTTGGCATGGAGCCGGTACTGGTTAGCATGATATTTATCCAAGTCATCAAATACGACCCAAGGAACCCTAACCAACGCTTCGAAATTATCAAATTACATTTTTTTGGCATTTTATGGCAATTAAACTGGAATTCCGCCAGTCGTGCCTCTATTATCGCCTGCCATGGTCCAGGCCGGGACATCAAATACGACCGAAGGAACCATAACTAATGCTTGGAAATGATCAAGTTACATTTTTTGGCATTTTATGGCAATTAAATTGGAATTTTGCAAGTGGTGCCTCTATTATCGCCTACCATGGTCCAGGCCGGGACATCAAATACAACACAAGTAACCATAACCAATGCTTCGAAATGATCAAATTACATTTGTTTTTGAATTTTATGGCAATTAAACTAGAATTCTGCCAGTCGTGCCTATATTATCACCTGTCATGGTCTAGGCCGCACACCTTGGTACGGAGCCGGTACCGGACCACATGATATTTGTCAGGGACATCAAATACAACCCAAGAAACCATACCAACTCTTCGAAATGATCAAGTTACATTTTTTGGAATTTTATGGCAATTAAACTGGAATTCCGCCAAGTCGTTCCTGTATTGTCGCCTGCCATGGTCCAGGCCGGACGCGTTGGTACGTAGCCGGTACTGAATCGCATGATATTTGTCTGGGACATCAAATAAGACCCAAGGAACCCTAACCAATGCTTTGAAATGATCAAGTTACATTTTTTTGAATTTTATGGAAATTAAACTGGAATTTTGCCAGCCGTACCTGTATTATCGCCTGCCATAGTCCATGCCGGACGCCTTGGTATGGAGCCGGTACTGGATAGCATGATACTTCTCTGGGACATAAAATACGACACAAGGAACCATAACCAACGCATCGAAATTATCAAGTTACATTTTTTGCGTTTTATTGTAATTAAACTTGAATTCCGCCACTCGTGCCTGTATTATCGCCTGCGATAGTCCAGACTGGACGCCTTGGTACAAAGCTGGTACCGGATAGCATGATGTTTTTCCGGGACATCAAATACGACCCAAGGAACCATAACCAATGCTTCGAAATGATCAAGTTACATCTTTTGGCATTTTATGGCTATTAAACTAGAATTCCGCTAGTCGTGCCGTTATTATCGCCATCCATGGTACAGGCCGGACGCCTTGGTATGGATCCGATACCGGATCGCATGCTGTTTTTCTAGGACATCAAATAAAACCCAAGGAACCATAACCAACTCTTCGAAATGGTCAAGTTACATTTTTTGTCTTTTTATGGCAAATAAACTGAAATTCCATAAGTCGTGCCAGTAGTATCGCCTGCCATGGTCCAGGCCGGATGTCGTGGTAAGTAGTCGGTACCGAATCGCATAATATTTGTTCGGGACATCAAATATGACCCAAGGAACCATAACCAACGCTTCAAAATGATCAAGTTCCATATTTTGGCATTTTTTGGCAATTAAACTTGAATTCCGCCAGTCATGCCTGTATTATCGCCTGCCATGGTGCAGGTCGGACTCCTTGGTACGGATCCAGTACCAAATCTCATGATCTTTGTCCGAGACATCAAATACGACAAAAGAAACCATAACCAACGCCTGGAAATGATCAAGTTACTTTTTTGGCATTATATGGAAATTAAACTGGAAATTCCGTCCAAGGCTAAATACGGGCGAGAGACCGATAACGAACAAGTATTGCAAGGGAAAGATGAAAGGTCTTTGAAAATAGAGTCAAAGAGTGCTTGAGATTGTCGGGAGGGAAGCGGATAGGGGCCGGCGATGCGCCCCGGTCGGATGTGGAATGGTGTTGAGCCGGTCCGCCGATCGACTCGGGGCGTGGACTAGCGTGGATTGTGGCATGATATTTCTCCAGGACATCAAATACGGCACAAGGAACCATAACCAACGCTTTGAAATTATCAAGTTACATTATTTTGCATTTTATGGCAATTAAACTGGAATTCCACCACTCGTGTCTGTATTATCGCCTGCCATAGTCCAGACANTAACCAATGCTTCGAAATGATCAAGTTACATATTTTGGCATTTTTTGGCAATTAAACTTGAATTCCGCTAGTCATGCCTGTATTATCGCCTGCCATGGTCCAGGTCGGACTCCTTGGTACGGAGCCAGTACCAAATCTCATGATCTTTGTCTGGGACATCAAATAAGACCCAAGACCAATGCTTAGAAATGATCAAGTTACCTTTTTTGGCATTTTATGGCAATTAAACTGGAATTCCGCCAGTCGTGCCTGTATTAGCGCCTGCCATGGTCCAGGCCGGACACCTTGGTACGGAGCCAATACCGGATCACATGATATTTTTTCGGGACATCAAATAAGACCCAAGGAACCATAACCAACGCCTCGAAACTATTAAGTTACATTTTTTGGCATTTTATGCCAGTTAAACTAGAATTCCGTCAGTCGTGCTTGTATTATCTCCTCCCATGGTCCAAGCCGGACGCCTTGGAACACTGCCGTTACCGGATGGCATGATATTTTTCCGGGACATCAAATATGACCCATGGAACCATAAACAACGCTTTGAAATGATCAAATTACATTTTTCTGCATTTTATAGCAATTAAACTAGAATTTCGCCAGTTGTGCATGTATTATCGCATGCCATGGTCCCGCGCGGACGCCTTGGTACGGAGCCGGTACCTGATCTCATGACATTTTTTTGGGACATCAAATACGAACCAAGGAACCATAACCAATGCTTCGAAATGATCAAGTTACATTTTTTGGCATTTTATGGCAATTAAACTGGAATTCCGTCAGTCGTGCATATATTACCGCATGCCATGGTCCAGGCCGGACGCCTTGGTACGGAGCCGATACCGGATCGCATGATATTTGTCCGGGATATCAAATATGACCCAAAGAACCATAACTAACGCTTTGAAATGATGACGTTATATTTTTTGGCATTTTATAGCAATTAAACAGGAATTCCGACAGTCGTGCCTGTATTATCGCCTACCATGGTCCAGGCCGGACGCCTTGGTATGGAGCCGATACCGGATCGCATGATATTTTTCCGGGACATCAAATACAACCCAAGGAACCATAACCAATTCTTAGAAATGATCAAGTTACATTTTTTGGCATTTTATCGTAATTAAATTGGAATTCCGCCAGTCGTGCCTTTATTATCGCTTGCCATGGTGCAGGCCGGACGCCTTTGTATGGAGCCGGTACCGGATCGCATGATATTTTTCTGGGAAATCAAATACAACCCAAGGAACCATAACCAACTCTTCGAAATGATCAAGTTACATTTTTTGGCATTTTCTGGCAATTAAACTTGAATTCGGCCAAGTCGTGCCTGTATTATCGCCTGCCATGGTCCAAGCCGGACGCTGTGGTACGTAGCCGGTACCGAATAACATGATATTTGTCCGGGACATCAAATATGACCCAAGGAACCATAACAAATGCTTTGAAATGTTCAAGTTACATTTTTTGGGATTTAATGGCAATTAAACTGGAATTCCGCAAGTCGTGCCTGTATTAGTGCCTGCCATGGTCCAGGCCGGATGCCGTGGTACGTAGCCGGTACTGAATTGCATGATATTTGTTCGGTACATAAAATATGACCCAAGGAACCATAACCAAAACTTTGAAATGATGAAGTTGCATTTTTTGTTATTTTATGGTAATTAAACTAGAATTGCGCCAGCCATGCCTGTATTATCGCCTGCCGTGGTCCAGGTCGGACTCCTTGCTACGGAGTCGGTACCGGATCGCATGATATTTGTCCGGAATCTAAAATATGACCCAAGGAACCATAACTAATGCTTTTAAATGATCAAATTACATTTTTCTGCATTTTATAGCAATTAAATAGGAATTCCGACAGTCATGCATGTATTATTGCCTGCCATGGTCCAGGCCGGACGCCTTGGTAAGGAGCCGGTACCGGGCCGCATGATATTTGTCTGGGACATTAAATGTGAACCAAGGAACCATAACCAACGCTTCGTAATGATCAAGTTACATTTTTTGGCCTTTTATGGCAATTAAGCTGGAATTCCGCAAGTCGTGCCTGTATTAGCGCCTGCCATGGTCCAGGCCGGACGCCTTGTTACGGAGCCGGTACCGGATCGCATGATATTTTTCCTGGACATCAAATACGAACCAAGGAACCATAACCAATGCTTTGAAATGATCAAGTTACATTGTTTGGCATTTTATGTAAATTAAACTGGAATTCCGCCTGTCGTGCCTCTATTATCGCCTGCCATTGTCCAGGCCAGACGCCTTGGTACAAAGCCGGTACCAGATCGCATGATATTTCTCCAGGACATCAAATAAGACCCACGGAACCATAACAACCCGCTTCGAAATGATCAAACTACATTTTTTTGCATTTTATGGCAATTGAACTGGAATTCCGCCAGTCGTGCATGTATTATCGCCTGCCATGGTCCAGGCCGGACGCCTTGGTACGGAGCCGGAACCGGATATCATGATATTTATCCGGGACATCAAATATGACCCAAGGAACCATAACCAATGCTTCGAAATGATCAAGTTAATTTTTTTGGCATTTTATGGGAATTAAACTGGAATTCCGTTAGTCGTGCATGTATTATTGCTTGCCATTGTCCAGGGCGGATACCTTGGTATGGAGCCGGTATCGGAGCGCATGATATTTGTCCGGGATATCAAATATGACCCAAG
>MDKI01196085.1:0-25989 GCA_005239505.1 Nicotiana paniculata | reverse complement strand
TGACCAGCCTGTTCCGGTGGCCGGCCGCCGGCCAAATTGGCCATTGCACGCTGAACCAATATTCTCCAGAAAATCGTGTTTCTCCAGAGCTTCTCTCTCCTCACGTAGGGTTGTGACAGTCATGTTTTAGTGGGTAGTTGATATAGGTCTTTGAGAGTTCGACACCTGGCTTACCATTTTATTACTTGTACGACCCTGTATACTTGTATGTGCGTTTAGGAGCAATAAGTTTTTGGCGCCATTGCCGGGGACTTGAATATTGACTACTTTCTAGTTTTTGCTTTAATTTTTTATTTCGTCAAGTCTAATGTACTTGATTGTTTCTCTGCTCTCAGGAAATTTGATTGAATGCGAAGGGTTAGAAGCCAGGACAGACTTCAAGGCTTTGACCCCAAATCTGAGAGAACATTTCAAAGGAGGTTGAAGGAAGCAAGGGACACAAATAATCTTCAGGTACTTGTTCAATTTCCAGTGAACAAGGCAGAGGAGAAACACATGGTTGTTCAGGAGGTGGCGATGCCCAGAATTGCTAATGTTACCTCCAGCATTATGAAGCCTAGAATCACTAGGCACTTTGAGCTGAAACAGAGCATGATCCAGCTACTTCATGCGAATGGGAAATTTATGGGTCTTCCACACGAGGATCCACAATAATATATCCTGAATTTCTTGGAGACCAGTGATACTTACATCACTAACGGGGTCACTCTAGACTATGTGAGGTTCACACTTTTTCCATTCTCCCTGTTGGCGAAAGCAAAGCGATGGCTTAAGGCAGAACCGGTTAATTCTATTACATCATGGAATAATCTGGCAAGGAAATTTCTAGCAAGGTTCTTCCCTTCAGGCAAAACTGCAAAGATCAGAAGTGAGATAGTCGCATTCAAACAGAAAGCGGGGTAGTATTTATACTCATCTTGGGAAAGGTTCAAGGGGCTGCTCAGAGACTGTTCTCATCACAATCAGACAAACGAAGTGTTAGCTCACACTTTCATAGAAGGGCTACATCCTGAGACAAATATTATGGTATATGCTGCAGCTGGAGGTCAAGTGTTGGAGAAAAGCTTTGATGAGATATATGCATTATCAAACAAATTCTCCAAAAGCAATCCTGATTGGCAAGGAGAGATGAGAAAACACACAGTGCAAAAATCTGCAGGGGTTCTCGAGTTAGATTTCGTCTCGGCATTATCAGCGTAGAATTCCACATTGACCAACTAATTTAATCAGATGACCTTGGTTATTAACAAGCAACAAGCTCAATCAGTGCAACAAGTTCAATTATTTTGTGAAGTATGTGGAGAGGGTCACACAAGCGACTTATGCCCAGTTAATCCAGAGTCTGTCTATTTTGTGGGTAATGCAAATAGGGGGCAGACAAACCAGTATGGGAACACTTACAATTCCAACTGGAGGAGCCACCCAAACTTCTCTTGGGGTGGAAACCAAGGTGCTCAGGATCAATACCTACCACAAGCACCTCAACAACAATATAGACCACCTCAGGCTGAACAACATGCAAACTCAACAAGTCACCTTGAGGAAATGATGAAGAAATTGATGGCTGACCAGCTGGCCCAAAAAGCAGAGATGATGAAGAAATTAATGGTTGACCAGTAGGCCCAAGCAGCAACAATAAGAAATTGGAGCGACAAATGGGACAACTTGCCAGTGCCCAAAATAATCGGCCAGCTGGGGCTCTTTCGAGTGATACTGAGCCTAATTCAAAAGCTCAAGTCAATGCGGTTACCTTGAGAAATGGAAGAGTATTAGAAGAAGTTACAAAGAAAAAGAAGTATACATCTTGTCCTGAAAGAGAATTAGTTTCCAAGCCAGTTGAGGAGAATGAGAAAGAGAGCAAAGTATCAGAGCCAATAATTGTGACAAGTCCACCACCTTTGTTTCCACAAAGACTACAGAAGAAAAAATGATGCTAAGTACAAGAAATTCTTAGATATTTTGAGCCAAGTGAGTGTGAATTTTCCTCTGGTGGAAATTTTTCAGGAAGTCCCTATGTATGCAAGGTATCTCAACTGTGGCAAATAAACGAAGACATACAAAGTTTGAAACAGTTGCACTTACTGAAGAGTGCAGTGCTAGAGTTCAGAGTAAACTTCCTCCTAAGTTGAAGGATCCTGGGATTTTCACAATTCCTTTGTCTTTTGGAAAACAAGAAGTTGGTAGAGCCCCATGTGCTTTAGGAGCTAGTATAAACTTGTTGCCATCCTCTTTGTTCAAACAACTCAGATTGGGGGTGCTTAGACCTACTACAATCACTTTACAATTAGCAGATAGGTCACTAGTTATGCTAGAAGGAATTATTGAGGATGTGTTAGTTCGTGTGGGAAAGTTTATTCTTCCTGCTGATTTTATTGTTCTTGATTACAAGGAAGATGAGGAATTGCCCATTATTTTAGGGCGACCATTCTTAGCTACTGGTGGAGCAATTATTGATGCGAGGGAAGGGAAGTTGAAGATGAGAGTTGATGATGAGGAAGTCACTTTTAATGTGTACAAGGCACTTAAACTCTTTAAGCATTATGTGGACTTGTGCATGATTAATGTGGTCGAATTGAAGGGGATAGATCAGAGTCCTTATGTGAATTGTAGTGAACCAAATGGGAAAACTGAGTTAGAGGAGGTGGTATTGCAAGCTGAGTGTCTAAAGATGATTGAGAAAAGAGCCAGAGATGAAAGAGGAGATCTTCTGAGAGCGTGCAAAAAATCTATACTTCATGGGAGAAAGAAGAAGAGAAAGCGGCCAGCCTAGGCAGAGTAGCAGAGTCGTGCCACGACTATAAATAAGGCGCTTGTTGGGAGGCAACCCATCCTGTATTTTTTTATTTTTTATTATTTTTATTTTTTATTTTTTTAGTGTCAAGTTTTGTTGTTTTTATTTTGCAGAGTATGGGAACTCTGAGTAGTTGAAGTTGAAGCTGAGGGCCATATTTGAGCTTAAGTGTGGGGTCGTCCCTACTCTTAAGATTGAGGATCATGTCCGAGCTAGACCCGAGAGGGTTCAGGGAGTATATTCTAACCCTTGTTTTAATAATTTTTTTTGTGATCATGCGTCGATGACTATGCATAAAATAAGTGTGGGGTGGGAAGACTATTTTCTGAAGTTAACTATATAAAACTACTCTTTTATTAGTTTTTCTTTTAGAACTCGTAGTAGACATAGTCTAGGTTCTAAAAAACAGAAATTAAAAAAATTAGAAAAAACTCTGACTTTTCCCGACGATGGATCTATTGGCTAATTTTCTTGAGGGATAAAGTCTGATTAAAAACACCAAAAAGATTTTTTTAGGATAGTTAGGTAGATCCCTTGGTTTTTCGTGGCCGCCGATTTTTTCAAAGGTGTAGCTCGAACCGGGTACTTTATATTTTTAGGAGTAGTTTAGGAAGAAATTGAGTTGCTCTGAGATACTCATTGACATGTTTGGTGCTGGCACATTAGGCTATGACATACATTCTATCTTCCCGTGTATATGGTTTGAACTGTAACGTCTAAGTAAAGTAAATACCCTATGTTGTGACACTTTTTCTCAGTTGCTCGACTTGTATGCTACATAATACGTTAGTGCTTAAATTTTTTAACTATGTGTACTTGAGCGACTTGAGAATTGAAAAAAACCGTCTTGATTGAGTCATGTGAAATGTGTGTGTGAGGAATTGTGATTCTCTGTGCTATCCGTGTAGTCTAGAACTTGCACCGTGTGTTAATCGAAGTGAAATCATTAAGTTGTACTAGTCTAGGATATGAGTAGGCATTTTTTGCTAGAGTATAGATATGCTTGTCACTTGAAGATAAAAATTTCCGTTGCTAGCCCCTTTGAGCCTATAGACCTTTTTTTGGCACCCACATTAAAAGCCATACCCCTATTTTGTTCTTAATATGAGATTGTTGAAACTTTACCTCCTAAGTAGTTAGTCGCTAAAAAAAGTAAGGTGAGAGATTGGGGAGTCGCTTTTGGGTGGAACCATGGAAGAGCCCTTTGGTGTACTAAATTTGAAATCAAAAGTCATTAGCCGATGAACATTAATGTATGGAGTGTGTGTAGAAAAAAAAAAGAGAAAGAAAAAGAAGAATTGCAAGAAGAGAAAAAAATGATGGTTCAAATAATGCAGAAAAACACACACCTCTGAATCTTACTAATTTGTTCTAGTGAGGGTATAAAAGTTCTTAATGAAGATAAGGGCTATGTTGTATATGATTTGTGGCAAGTGAATTGGTTGAGAAGAATATGCACTCGAATTGTGAGTGTAGTGTATTAAAGTCCTTCAGAGGGTTAGTAACTATTCTTAAATGTATCATACCCGCCCCTTAGCCTACTTTACAACCTTAAAGTACTAATTGATCCCAGATTTGGAAAGCTTAGATTATTAGAGATATACCACGGTAAGCTTATGGTACGACCACGGGATGAATATGAATTCTTATGAGAGTGAGTGAATTTTGTTCAATTGTGTGATGTCCTTAATTTATATTCAAAAAGTATATTTGAATGTGTGGACTAGTCTATATTCACTCTTTCGTTCATTGGTAAGGGCACATGATCTCATGAATGATTGGTAATATTGTGAACTTCTCTTGTTGGGTAGGTGCGCGAGTTGAGAGTGCTTAGTGGTAATGAGTTGACTCTTGAGGTTGGGTGGTTACAGATAGGTTGTTTGTATTGATTGAATTAAAATTGTTATACTTGGACGTGCTTAAAACGGGAAGAATGTGAACTTTGCATGTTCAAGCTTGATTGTCGGTACTAATCATAGTCAAGGGTAGAGTGTATGGTTAAAAATGAAGTGCTCCTCTATAGTTGAGATTTCTATGTAGTTGGGATAGAGTTGTTAGTCCCATTTCTCGAGGACGAACAAGAGTCTAAGTGTGGGGTGTTGATATTTAGCTTAAAGTATATATATATATCACCTTATGTTTTAGTCGTGTTTCGTGGAATTCGGATGTAAATATGTTGATTTATATTAATTCGAGGTGTTTTATGTGTAGGAATCAGTAGAAAGCAATTGGGGCGAAGGGTGCGAGATTAGAGTCAAAACGGATGAAAAAATAAAAAATGGGGTTTTCAGCGCCACAAGCAGCACTCCACGCCACCTGTGGAGCCCTTGGTAGAAAGTTTGATAAGCCAGCACCAGGGCCAGCGTGGGGCGCCGGGCTGGACACTGGTGACGGGAAAATTGTCCAACTTTGCTCGGGACAAGGTTAATTCGACCCTAGACCCACCCAACGCGTATAAAAGCAAGAATAAGCCTATTTGTGGAAAGGGAGACACCACTTTGAAGAGAAAATACACACGAGAAACATTCGCGAGCAGAGAGATCTCAGTTTTCTTCATCTTTTCTTAGTATTTTCAATTATCCAACACTTATAAATTTGTTTGATACTATCATGAGTGGATAAAACCCATAGTTCTGGGGATGTGATTAGCCATGAATATTGTTGTTTAACGTTGACATAACATTTATTATAATTCACCAATATATGGTTATTTCTTCAATTTTGTGATTAATTACTTAATTGTCTGACTAGCAGTTAGGTTCTATTTACTATCTATGCCATGTTTATATTAGAGAATAATTGAAGAGAGCACGATCTTAACTCTGGGGGGAGGGGGAGCAGATTTGTTGTTAAGATAGGAATATACGTAGTCACCATACTTAATTAAATACCGTAATCTTAATGTGTTCTTAATAGATTGATTTCATAGGAATATAGGTGTTAATCTATTTTGAATAGGCGAGTAGTACTTCGTGAGAAGTCTATGAGAGTAATTGTTCGATTAATTAGCAACCATGAGTGAATTGTATGAAAGAGAAAGTTAACTAGAACACAATTGTATTGGTGAATCGATCACAACCCTGGAATAATTGTCTCTACTGAATACAAAACAACCGTTTTACTGCTTGATAATTTAGTTTCTACGTGGAATTATTGTTTAGTATAATTACACTCTTGAACTCAAATTGGCTCGACTAAATAACAAACATGGGAAATTTAGTGGGTAGTTGATACAGACCTGTGGGTTTGACACTCGACTTATCATTTTATTACTTGTACGAATACGTATACTTGCGTGTGCGTTTGGGAACAACAATGTTACATAACTTACATTCATGCCATTAACTTTTTCATGAACGGGCTCTTTACGCTGTTCGAGGGGAGAACTCTGGTGAATTCTAAATTGCTTCTTTGAACTTTTTCAACATCCTATGATATTCCTAAAATTATCTACCTGGATACACTCTTCGACAATCTAACAGATATTTCAACTTAACAATCCATGAAAACTACTCATTTTAGAAAGTAATGCTTACAGATACAAAAAAGAATATGGAAGAAACTGTTAATAAACTTTATATATCATATCAAATATTTTATTGTGCTTTTCTATTAAATTACATAAAAGCAAGTAAAGTACTATAGGAAGACGAGCGAAAAGAACCTAAGCTAATTTTGTGGGAACAAGAAAGACTAGCAATTTGGGTTGTGGCAGAATCTTTATTTCTTTTTTAGAATTGATTTTCCATCTGGCTTTTGGAAAATAATTTCGTTACCGTTGGTAGGTGGGTGGAGCAAACCCAAATTTCAACAGGGAAAAATAAGGGAAAAGTTCCACATATACCCATAAAGTTTGCGAAATTAATTATTTTGTGCTCTATTAAAAGATTGATTCAGAAAAATGACTTTCATATTATTTTGCTCTCTTAATTTCCAATGCAACTAATGCAACCAACACAACTGGACCATTCTCCTATCATGGGTCTCTTCCACTTCAAGAAAATTAAAATAAAAAATTTTAAAAAACGTTCTTAATGAAAACACTTGTATCAAAGTAGCAACAAGTCTGAACAAAACCATCAACAGCAACGAAAATGTCCTATTTGTGGCCACAATAGTTTTAAGTGAGTATTTTCCGGCTTAGCCAGCAAAAAGTCTCGAATGTAGATGTACCAAGGACAAGAATTTCGTTTAGTTTGTCTGTAATAGCCATGCGATATGATATATACATAAAGACCCCGTTAAATTTGTTCAGAAAATATATTTGAACACCTAAATTAAACGGGTAAATTTTTTACCCTTAAATACATTGTGAGTGAATTTTATTCCACCTTAATAGCTTATGTGGCAAAAAAAAAAAACATAATAATTACACGCGTAACATAATAAAATATAAAAAAAGTGGGGCCATTTTTTCTATCCTTTAGATCTCTGCAACCACCCCCTTCTTTCTCCTTCTCCCCCTTTCTTCTTCAGATCAGTTTTCATTTTCTTTCTTTCTTTCTTCTTCTTCTTCTTTTGTCCCTACCTCTTTTCTTTTATATTTTTCTATTTATAAAAGATAAAATTATTATTTTTCTTCCCCAAAAGACTCTCCAAAAACCAATAAAATCATCCCAACAACAGTTCACCCCAATTAAAAGCATCCTTCAATCTCTTATCTTCGCCGGAATATACAGTATTTTTCTTGAGAATTGAACACAACCCAAGACTTTGCGAATACAGTTGCACGTAGAATAATGCAACATGAACAAAGAATAAAGTGGGTTCTTTGGGTGGAGAAGGGTGATTTACCAGTGGTAATAGATTTCTATTTAAAAAATAAAGCTAAAAGGGAACAAGGTGAATCTTTCAGAGATACTATTAAACCAACAAAAAAAAACAAATCTTTGTTCTCCATTGGTGCTCTCTTGTCTCTCTGGTTGGTGACCGAGAGATGAAACAAATGCTAATGGTTAATTAAGATGGTTAGTGTAAAACTATGAGCAAGAAAAAAGAAAAACAGGACATGGTTCTGATGTGGCACTGACATGGTTTTGACGTGGCGCTAACATGGTTTTGACGTGGCGCGCGCGTGTAAAACACCTCACATTGTGAGACTGGCATTAGTATTTAAAGGGGGAAAATAATTCACTCCAAATAAGTTAAGGGGGTAAAAAATCACTCGTTTAGTTGAGATGTTCAAACCTGTATTTTGATAAATTTAATGGAGTCTTTATGTATTTTGACAATGTTAAATCATACAGACAGAAATGATGCTAATCGAGCATATGAAAGTTAAATAACTATACAGTACCACTTAAACTGTCATGAGCGGCTTTTCAACCATGCCCCATGAACCCTTGGACGCATCCCATGGCGTTCTGGCAAGCCTCCCAACGCCTAATGCCATGGACGACCCCGTGGTCTTGGCCGCGCCAAGTGACAAATACGCATATACCTATGTCGCCCCACCAATAGCCCTCGCCAGCGCTCAGCTGCATGCAGATGCAAACAGTGTCGCGTGCGCAGGCTCTGATGCTAAAGACAAGGTTGCTGCCAACGGACGTGCTTCTGCTTTGTATGAATCTAAGTCATTTCTATTGTAAATATAGAGTAGTTTTACGTCATGTATTTCCATTATGTCTCTCTAGCTTAGTTATGTCAAGTCCTGTAACTTTGGCTTTTTTTTAAAGTACTATTAGGGGGGATCAAGCATAGCAAGCAAACATTCTCTGTACTGGTGTCTCTCCTCCTCGAAACCCGTGTTGCTTTTCTGTAATAGCTTACGTTAATGCAATCAAACTTTCTTTCATTCCATATTCTCTTTTCTATTCTCTTAATTGCTCTTGACATTGGTTTTCTCGTACGGCACTGGCAATCTTGTCTGCCTTACGTGTCCTTCCAAGGAATATCAGGAAGACGCAGCGTAACAGTACTATTGTATACCTATGTTTTTTGTTCTTACTCTTTATTTCCGTTAATCATATCGAAAGTCAATTTTTTCATATATTTTTTATTAATAAAAGAGCATTTCGGTTTTGCCTAAGTATCACACAAATGAGCTATTTTCTTTTTTATGCTTAAGTATAGTTGAGTGATAATGTTTTATACTTCAATACAACACAAAAGGAGGGTGATTTGTGTGGTGTCCAATTTTTTCGAGTGCACATATTATAGAAGGACCTAGTTCTTCTATGTGTTCCTTATACGGCTGTTGCAGAATAATAAATGCAGAAATTAAAGAACATAAGGATTTTTATGTGGAAAACACCCGGCTCAAAAGATGAAAAAACTACGACCTACTACCCAGCAGAATTTTCTCCAAACACTTCACTACAACTCTGAGCCAACAAGAAAGTTTAAAAACTCTTGAAAACCTAAGGATTAACTCTAACTCTTATAGCAACCAGCCACAGGCTGTTGCGACTGATTCAAATTAACTCTAACTTGAACAACTCGAGTTTACAACCTCTTGCAAACCTAAGGATTAACTCTAACCCTTAGAGCAACACGCCACAGGCTATTGAAACTACGTCAAGTTAACTTTAACTTGAATAGTACAACTCAGGTACCTAGTACAATTTGCTTCTAAGAAAGCTGAAATGTACAACTCAAAATGCGTACTACACTTTGAACCAGAAATAAAGAAAGACACATAAAACTCTTTATGGAGTTGGTTCTTCAATCTGGTTCGTGTAGCTTCAGGATTTCACTCTTAAAACTTACAGGAATTGCTCACAAAATGGCTTGCTATTTTGCTCTCAATTCTTGCTTAACTTCAGTATGTGTGCATCGCCTATAAAAGAGAACATAATTGATATATATAGAGTTAGTAAATAAAGTTTAACTAGAGTTATAATGCTTTATTTTTCCTGGGTTGAAGAGTTCTAGTCAACTTCAACTTCTAACTCTTCCTTATCTTGGATAGAATCTCTTCAAGTAAGGAATCTTGCTCCTTATTAAATATGCAACCTTTTCGCTTAGGGAATATCAGCTATAACCACTTATACTTATCCTTTTCACGTGCAAGCCTTTTTCTTGATTCTGTCTGTCACCTGTGTACACTGTCCATGGACCTGGTTCATGCATGTGTTCCTTTGTCAATCATCAAACTTACTCAGGACAACAAATTCCCCCTTTTTGATGATGACAAACTTCGTGATTTTCACAAGCATGAAACCGGTTTCAACTCAACTCAACATCAACACACTGTTAGAACACTTTTCATTTTAAAGACACAAATCATCAAGGGCCAGGTTCATTAGGTTATAAACATCACAGTCTTAAGCAAGCACACCTTATCTTCCCCCTTTTGGCATCATTGAAAAGTTGCATAATTAAGTTAAGTAACCAGATTTTAGCAGATATCACTCATGGCCACTGGGGCTTCTTCAAATGCAATCATGGATTCAATTTTCTCTTCATCAATCTAAGGATATTATCCATCTAAGAAATATCAACAAACAATTAGAGCAAAACAGTGAATTTCATTGATTGATAAGATCCTACTACAAAGCATAAGAAGAAATAAAAATATAGAACCATAAGAAAAAAATAGAGAAATCCCACTTGAGTCACTGGTACAACTGGCTAGGAAGGATTTAGGACTGGGAAGGACCATGTTCTTAGATCTTGGCTTGAATCAGTTTCAGCATATCTTAAAGAATACCACCATTCTTCTTCTTTTAATTTGAAAGCTCACACTAGAGATTGTCTCTCTCAGCCTCTGCTTCAGCCAACCAAGTCTTCAATCGTTCAATCTCAACATTCTTAACCATTTTCTTCCATTATTTGAGCCTTTTTCTCTTTTTGGTAGACGTGGTTGTTTTAGTCACAACTAAACCCTCTGCCACAACCTTTGTTTCTTGAGAAATCTTTCCTTTTTTTTGGCACTAGGTATGGTTACCTCCACCTCTTTATCTTCATCCTCATGAACCAGGTTCATCTTCTCAATTTGGACTACTCTACTTGGCTTACCAGCTTTTTTCTTTCGAAACGACTTTCTTGGCACTCTCAGCTAAGGACTTTTTACATTTGTCTTACTCTACTTGTTATTCTTTTGATTGTAACTATCTGACACCTTTTTAGTAGTTTGGGACTCTTATCTATTTTAGCAAGATAAGTAACTGGTTCATGAAACTGTTTCCTTAATCTAACCAGCTCATCTGCTACACTTCTATCACCATAACCATCACCTATCTCATGTGATTCTATCCTCATACTTTCATTCATAGTCTCCTCATTATCACTAATATGTTCACTCCATACCACCATTGCACATGTCTCATCATGTATTCCATAACCAATGGGTGAATCAAATCCAACCACTTGTTCTACCACCCTTCCCCTTGCATCAGCCTCAACACCCCCGCTCTCCTTTTATTTTTACTTTTCATTTTTTTTACCACCAATGTCTTCAGTAATAACATTTCCCTTTTCAATACCAGCCACACACCCAACCAGAACAAACCCATTCTCAGAATTTTCTGCAATTTCATAACCAAACTCAGAGGTGAGAAATGTAGAGGTTACCTGTTCAGTTGTAGAAGAAACTGTTTCTTCCCCCTCAGTCGCAGACCAGATCATCAGAATTCTATGGTTCTTCTACTTGACTTTCTTGTAGTATCTCACTCAATTTCTTAGCTTGTTCTCTACTGGTCACTGTGTTGCATGCAATCATTTTGATATGCTTTTTCTTGGGGGTTTGAGTGGTTGAAAGTGTGGGTGAGGGTTCTTTAAGTGGCGTGGAAGGTTTTTCAGGGTTTTTGGGATTCTCATGGGTGTTTACCATTTGACCAGTTCAGAAACTTGAGGGAAATAGAGAGAGTTTTGAGGTTTTGGAGAATTTGATCTTATAAAAAAATTTGAGATAAGAGGGTAAGGTCAAATCAATTTAAATATGAAAAGGTTGAGTGTGTAACAACAACTTTTTGTAGGTTAGAAGTCTTTTCATCTTGGGAGTTTCAGTTTAAAGAGGCGTCAGACTCTTCCCTAAATATTTCGGCAATGATGTTTCATGGGACTCTTGATGAAACTAGTTCATTTGTAGCTAATTGGTTCGAAAGTATTTTTGGATAAAGGTGCGACTCTATTCAGTTCATGATCCATATGCAGTTATTTCAAATTATGTTGAGTGTAGAATACATACCTTATAAGCTCGATGAACCAGGTTCTTCACTGAATGTTCTCTTGTGTAAGACTAATATTCTTTCAAGAAAATAAGGATAATATCATTAGACATCAGTGAGACATTTTAGCACATGCCACAACAATATACTAATAAAAGTATGAGACTGAGCAATATCTAATCTGATTATTTATAAAATTCACAAATTGTCTAGCCAATCATTGAGTTAGAACTGGTTCCTCTTAGGTGATCTTAATCATCCCTAATTCTAACATGTTCCTTTAAAGTAATCTCTACTTGGACCTTTTGTGAAGATGTCGGCTATTTGCTTGTCAGAAGCACAAAATTCTACAGTGATCAAACCTTTTCATAGTTGTCCCTCAAAAAGTGATGCCTAACATCTATTTTCTTGGTTCTCTTGTGATGAACCGGGTTCTTGATCATAGTAATTGCACTAATGTTATCACAAAAAATTGGGATACAACCAAAATCAATTCCAAAGTCCATTAATTGTTGTTTGATCCATAACAATCGATCACAACATGAAACATCAACAATATACTCATCTTCAGCAGTAGATAAGGCCACATAATTTCTTTATTTTCCTTTAATACTAATTCGCTTAATTAAGTTCGGTTGGGATCCACCGTTCTGGACCTCGAGGTGTGCCTAACACCTTCCCCTCAAGGTAATTTTGAGCCCTTACCCGGTCTCTGGTGATGCAAACTAGTTTCATGAGTTAACTGCTCTAGGTGCCTTACGCACCTTAATCCGTTAGGTGGCGACTCTTCAAATCACATACCCCATCCCAAAAGGAAGGGAGTTGTCCCACAAATGTCGAAACCCAATTTTGCGAGAAAAAAGGGGGGACGACAAAGCCAAAGGAAAATTCTCACCCAACTAGCAAGGATTCACAGAGTACTAACAGGAGGAGTACTCATACTCGCAGAAATGGACGGAGAGATTTGGCCAAAGCCTATCAATTCAGACGCAGTCAAACGATATTATGTTTAAGCTGTTTACATTTATGCAATATGATATAACAAAACTACGCTTGACCAGATTCCCGTTTAAGAGGGGATACGTAGGCATCCCTGTGGGTTCGGTCACAATTCAATAAAATTTTCATTTCCCCTAAAATCAGAAACTGTGGTAGAATTTTGAAGAGGACCCTCAAAATTTCGGAGCAAGTCTAGCCAATGTATGCAGAACAGCCAGAAAATCGTCTGAATAAATGGGACAGAATTTTGAGGAGGACACTCAAAATTCTATGGCAAGGAGGTCGCAATGTCTCTAACAGTGTCGCAGTTATTGGTTCATCTAATTTATTTAATATTGCATAGTACTGTGTTTTAAATAACTATGCACGCATATTTTTTGAAAACTTCATTTTTAGCCAGATGCTACCCATGGTAACTCGAGCGGTATTTTAGTGCGGAGCAAAGCAAAGCAAGCAGGCGGAGGCACGAACCAACCTCCACCCATACAACTCACCATTTTCCTTTGAATGAAGGAACAAGGAAGAGCTACAAATACGTGCACATCGTAGAATCACCATACTCAAAGCTTCCAAGCGCAAACATATCTCTAGCTAAGAAATACTTTGCTCATACTTATTATCTGTTCATTGCATGAGACTAAGATTGTCTCCATCTTGCATGAGGCTAATCCCTGCCTCCTCAATTGCATAAGGCTAAGCTCTGCATTTCCATTGCATGATACTAAGCATTGTCTCCAATCTTGCATGAGGCTAAGACCTGCCTCCTCAATTGCATAAGGCTAAGCTCTGCCTTCCCATTGCATGAGACTAAGCATTATCTCCACCTTGCATGAGGCTAAGCCATGCCTCCTCAATTGCATAAGGCTAAGCTTTGCCTTCCCATTGCATGAGACTAAGCATTGTCTCCATCTTGCATGAGGCTAAGACCTGCCTCCTCAATTGAATAAGGCTAAGATTTTCCTTCCCATTGCATGAGACTAAGCATTGTCTCCAATGTTGCATGAGGATAAGCCCTGCCTATTCATTGCATAAGGCTAAGCTCTGCCTTCCTATTGCATGAGACTAAATATTGTCTCCACCTTGCATGAGGCTAAGCCCTGCCTCCTCAATTGCATAAGGCTAAGCTCTGCCTTACTATTGCATGAGACTAAGCATTGTCTCCACATTGCATGAGGCTAAGCCCTGCCTCCTCAATTGCATAAGGCTAAGATCTGCCTTCCCATTGCATGAGACTAAGCATTGTCTCCAATCTTGCATGAGGCTAAGCCCTTCCTCTTCATTGCATAAGGCTAAGCTTTGCCTTCCCCTTGCATGAGACTAAGAATCGTCTCCCAACTTTGCATGAGGCTAAGCCCTGCCTCCTTAATTGCATAAGGCTAAGCACTGACTTCCCCTGCACGAGACTAAGCATTGTCTCTCCTTGCATAACCACGAATGTTGCGCTATTCAAAAACCTTGCATTATTCTCTTCTCTCGGGTCTAAGCTATGCCCCCGATCTTACACAAGACTAAGCTCTGTCTTGTTTCATCTCAAGCATCATATCTTTGCATCTCATGGGATAAAACATAGCCAATTTTTCTGAAGGCGTCATAGTCTAAAGGCATCTTCCTCATAGCCGGAAGACATCATGCCATGGCCTGAGGATCTCTCAATATTGCACATCATTATTCAAAGGCGCCATAGTTTAGAGGCACCATTTTCATGGCCCGAGAACATCATTTCATGGCATGCAAATCCCTTATCGCAAAATTCATGGCCCAGGACATCATGGTCTAAGGACACCATCCTCACCGTCCAAAGACGATCTCCATGGTCCAAAGGGAATTTGCATCATGTTTAAATTCGTGCAACAATCTATATGTATCTGTATTCTGATTTTGTAGGTGATCCAAGAAGTAATCGTTCTCCTAACGGGAGCAATCTTCGCTCCAGTTTCCATTCAACGTTCATATCTTGCAACTATTTCAAACATAACCGATCACCGTTCGTTACCCATTCCCATATGATAACCAGTCAAATATCCATAACCATTCCCAGATACATCTATTTACGATCCAGATATCGTCTGGCCCAGAAAAGCATGTCCGTTCCTACAAAAACTCTATTGGTTTATTCCACTGTTGGATCCAGAACTACACATGGCCTGATTCCTGTAAAATCAGGGATATGTAGGCAGCTCATAAACCAGGTTCGGCCTATATTTTTCAAAATCACCTCATTCGGTCAAAATCGGTCATCATTTGTTTACCCGACAACTCTTTCATCCATCTCGGATAAAGATGGCAACTGTTGATACCCAACTTTTCTCTCATTATTATATATATATATATATATATATATATATATATATACTCTCAAAATAGTGCATATACATCATTATTTTGATTTATGAGCACGCACAAGTATTTTCATAATTTTTAAAGGCTTTAAATCAATTTATTTCTGCATTTTTATTACATAAATATCCAATAATTACCCTCCAAATTATTTTTATGATGATTTAATTATCTAAACTTATCATTTATATCAATATGAGGTTTTAAATATTTTCAGTGCATTTCTAATAATTACATTTGCATTTGTTTGGCTAAATTGCATATTTTTGCAATAATCGCCCATATGTATACATAATTACATTATTTATGCAGAAATTGGCTTTTTATATTTTTATAAAATAATTATTTTTAATCATTTTTCATGCACAAATGATATTTTTGTTATTTATTTATCACTTTTATAAATTATTTATTTGATTAAAATTGGGTATTTAAAATCTAGCCCTAAATTCCTCCTATTTTCGGACCTAAACTACCCAGACCTCGGCCCAAAATACCCTAAACCTTAGACCAATTACCCCAAGCCCAACACCAGCAACCCACTACCCATACCCGTTCAATTGATCCGTCCTAGTTTCTTTTAAATCATGGTCGTTGATCTCTAAGATCAACGACCCACAATCAACCAACCATTTTTAACTACCTAACCCGTAGCCCTAATCTCCATTCCCCCTTTAACCTCTGCCTCTCTATCCTCTCGCCTCTGAGGAACCCTAACCTAGCCGCCTCTCAGAAAACCCCTCCGAATCCACCTCAATCATGGATTCTTCCATGATTTCCTTACCTTTTGTGTGTTATATCACCATCTCCTACGATTCTATGTTACCGCTTAGTACATGCCTAAAAATGGCAAGTACTACACCTCAAATTCCGACCATTTCATTTTGACTGCTTGAATCTGGACATGTATCTCGTCCATATGCTTCACAACAATGACTATATGGGTTCGATTAACCGAGATTTCGGCCAATTTTTGACTTTTCCAACTAGGGTTTGAATTTCCATTTGTTTCTTACCGACTCTTACTTTCTATTTTTCCTTTTATGTGCTTGACTACTCTTTTTTCCTTATGTTTCCCTATTTTTTACTTTATTATTTGCCTCAAATTTGATTCTGAACGATTTTTTGTGTTTTGGTATTATTTGTGTTTTCCTGATTTACTGAATCTTTGATTTATGCCCTAAAATTGCTTCTAATTGATTCCGGAATATTTTCTTTCTATATTACTTGCATATGAATGATTTGTTTTCCATGTCTATGTGTTCGATTTCTACACTATATAAACCCTTCCCCCATTCCCTTTAGACAGACTTTTCTAAACTCACAATAGCCTCACTAGATTAAAAGCTTTACTCTGATTTGCATTCTATATTCTAACTTTGGTCTGCTGGAAGCCAAGGACATTTAGTTTTGAGATCCTGCTATTCAGAATATTGTAGACTTCTGTTATTTTGTGCATTTTCGTTTAACTGGTGAGTCACTTGACTTTTGCAATTTCATCCTTACATATCTTTGATTTGCATGTGTTTTTACTTCTGAATCCATGGTTCAATTGCTTCTGAGTTATGTTTAGGTGTTGCTCTATCAACTCTATATGTTTTAGTCTCCTTGATACTTAACTACTCCTAATGCTACAAGTTCTGAAGTTATCTACTCCTAGCCTGGTTAATCTGGACTTTCTTAAGGTTTATTCAGTTAGTATATTGACTCTTGAATGCTCATGAACATGCCTACTTACTTGTCTCGAATCCCTGTAGTGGATGCCTCACATTTGTGTTAGCCTGTGTTAAGACCTTCATTGTTAGTCATAATTTGCCTCTCTGATATTGTGTCACTCAACATGATCACTCAACCCCATACCCCATTCTAGTGTTTGCTTGCGATTTGGAATAGTTGTCTCATCATGTTTGAATTTTTGCTTTGAGATGTTAGTCTAAACTGGATCATCTTTAGTTAATCAGACCCCTATGACAATGCTTGACTGCCTATACCTTCTACTTGACATAATTTTACCTTCCACTCGGAGTAATAGTTTGTATATGTGTACTTAGCATAATTCAACCATGTTTTAACCTGTTTTTCACCTATGTATAACAATCTTGTCAATCCTGCAAACATGTTTTTTTCTCAATTTTTCTTTTAGCATGTGACTGCTTCTGTGCTAAGTGTGAGACCTGTTTCTCAGTTTACATTAAGCTTCTTCTTCTTTTTTTAAGTTCTGTGATTTATTCAATTGTCTTCTTGATTTGTTCAATTTGGTCCTTTCTTTCACCTGTTGCCTAAGCTCTTTGAATCCCATTCTTAGCCGGCTGAAAGCCAATGCTACTTAGGCTCTGTCCTTTGACCTCCCTAGTGTGAGCACTGCTCAGGGTTCATTTGAGACCCTTATGAACTCTGACACACTAGGATTTGGTCGCTAATCTATCCTCTAAACTGTCTCTGTTAACCTTCCTAGTATGAGCACTGCCCTGGGTTCTTAAACCCTTGGGAACTCTGACACGCTAGGGTTTTGGTTCTATATGCTCAACTCTATTTTATGCCATTGGGTGAATCACTCAATTCCTGGCTGCCTTATATCCATGAAGGTGTAATTTCTGAGTTATTATGAACCATGAGAATGAAGGACTGGCCTGGCCAGGTGTACCTTTGGGCCTGTTGTAGGCTCCCTATAGTTGTTCTATTTTGAAATGTTATTCCATTCTTTCTAGGTCTGTAATAATTCTTGTCATAATGTTTTGGGGTGTTAGTAAAATTGGGAAAGGGGATTCTATCTTGTACTTGCATTGAATTGGGTAGAAATCCTGCCTATAGGTTCATTACTTAGCTCAGAAATGTGTTATTATATGTTCATTGTCATGTGTTAGAAATCATGCTTATAGGTATTCTATTTGTCTCAAAACGTGTTACTTTTCAGTTATTATAGAAACTTGCCTATAGTTATACGATTATGTTCAATTATTATGTGTTAGCAACTCTGCCTATAGGATCTTTATTGGTTCAAATATGTTCTACTCTACATGTTAGAAACCATGCCTATAGGATACTGTACGATTAAATGTGCGTATAGGATTATGTCTACATGTTGTCCAATCTACATATTATAGAAATCATGTCTATAGGATATAAAATCAGTTTAATTATATAAATCATGCCAATAGGGTCTTAACTAGTTTTAATTATCGTCTTACTCGTTTCTTTAAGAGTGTGCAATATTGTGCTAATTATCATCACTAGAAACCATGCCTATCGGACTCGATTAACTAATTCTGAACATTTTCCTGTGATTACTATTGTTAGTTATTGCACGGATCACCTAGATATCGTGCCTATAATTTCAATCTCACATGCTTAAAATCAGTAGGCAACTATGTAGGCTTTAGAAGCGGTATTAAGAAATGGTTTTTACGTATAAACTGCCTGCTCATCAGATTGAGCATCACATAGAGGTACTGCCTATAGGTTTCTGCAACCTTAGCTTGTTAAAATCTGCCACTGTCAATGTTAATTAGTTGTGCGTGCATTTGTTGTTTAAAGTGCGGAGGCCAACTTAAGCCCTTATTTGCTTATACATGAAAGTCCAAGTTGTTTTATATGTCGCCTAGTTTCTCTCCTTTTGAGCAACCTAAGTTAAAGTCTAGAACCACCCCCAGGATAGAGGCCCAAATGCCTCCTGGACCATAGGCATGGGACGGGTAGTGCACGCATAGGATACGATTTAGAATTAACTAGTGCGCTTTAGGTAAACAACTTAAAGATAGTAATCGGGTAGTAGGAGATGATAGTATGTGTCTGCTGAATAACATGAGTAACACCCCACCTCGAGGGGAGTTATGAAGTATTATTTATGTTGCATGGGGTGATCCTTTAGGTAAAAAACTTAGGCCCCCCCCCCCCACCTTTGTTTTAAAGTCAATAATTTCATTTGTCCAAATTTTTATCTCTTCCCTAAGACTAATTCATATAATTTGAGTTCGGTTGGGACTCACCGTTGTGGACCTCGAGGAGTGCCTAATACCTTCTCCTCAAGGTAATTTGATCCCTTACCCGATCTTTGGTGACACAACTGGTTAATCCAGAGTTATTTGCAAATAGGTGAGTTAACGCACCTTAATCCGTTAGGTGGCGACTCCCTCTTTAGACACCCTTCCTTAAAAGACTTGTCACGTGTCGAAACCTGATTTCGCGAGAAAAATAGACGCGACACATGTACCGTATTTGGCTTCTCCCCTTCACTTGGACAAGCAAAAGGAAATCAGGGGTTAGTCTTAGGAACCCAAACTAGGTTGGATACCTTTGTACAGGCAAAAGAATGAATCAAATTATATTTAGCCCAACTTGGTAGTCCATTCTTCCCTTGAACAAATTCTTTGTTCTTTTGACTTGCCTTCTTTTTGAAGTGCATTCACTTTTATAGTGACATGTTTTACCACAGTGTGTGCAAATTTTTTTCTCAGGAAGTGTGAGGTACTTGATTTTGGGATTCCACTTAGGTGTAGAGTTTCCAAAGACAAGTCTTCTTTTGTTGCTACTATGGTGTTCTTGTAGCCATGAAAGGGCATCAGAGGACCTGTTCCATTTACATGTTCTATTTAACTCATGCTTAACCTTAGCCAAGTCCTCATTCAGGGTTCTTACCAGTTCATCCTTTTTATAAAGCTCATCTTTTACCTTTCCTAGATCCTTTTCTAGTGAGAGTTGTGTGTCACTAGCTATTTCTTTACCTATTTCTAACTTCAATTTCAGATTTTCAGATCTAAGTTCTAAGACACATGTATCGAGTACATGAACCTGGTTATTCAAAGCAGTATTTTTCTTTTCAGTTTTACAAATATTTATTTCCAGGTTTTTGCATTCTGCTTTTAAAAAGTTACACTCTTTTGACAACTGTTCTTTTTCAGAACTTATATTCTTAGATTCATCAATTAAAGTTAGCAACAATTTTGATAGTCTATCTTTAGAAAGGAGTTTAATTTTATGCTTAAGGTCCAGAAAATTTATTTCAGATTCTTCATCAGGTTCATCTTAAGATTCTCGAATTGCTGTAAGAGCTCATTCAACATTATCATCAGTGTCCTCATTTGAACTATCTTTCCAAGTAGCAACCATTACTTTGGATGACCTTTTGTTGTAGTTCTTCTTGTCATGAACATGTTTCTTATTTCTGTTCCTTCTTTCAAATTTCTCATTTTTCCACTCGACTTCCCACATAGGATAGTTCTTGATCATGTGGTTCTTTTTACCACATTTGAAGCATCCATCAGTCATCTGCAAGTGATCTCTTTTTGTCTCCTTCCACAAAGAATGGTAATGATTATTGAATAGTGGTGGATTGCTCTTTACAGTTTTCAGGTAGTACACTTATCTTGATCTTTTCCTAAGGTGTTAGCCTCTTCAAAGATAACCTGCTCTGATACCAATTGATATTTTTATACTTCAATACCACAGAAGAGGGGGGGTGATTTGTGTTGTGTCCAATTTTTCGCGTGCACAGATTATAGAAGTACCTGGTTTTTCTATGTGTTCCTTATGCTACTGTTGTAGAATAATAACTGCAAAAATTAAAGAACACAAAGATTTTTATGTGAAAAACTCCTGGCTCAAAAAGTAAAAAACCACGACCTACTACCCAGTAGAATTTTATCCAAAAACTTCACTACAACTCTGAGCCAACAACAAAGTTTACAAACTCTTGCAAACCTAAGGATTAACTCTAACCCTTATAACAATCAGCCACAAGTTATTGTGACTGCTTCAAATTAACTCTAACTTGAACAACTCGAGTTTACAATCTCATGCAAACCTAAGGATTAACTCTTACCCTTAGAGCAACACGCCACAAGCTGTTGCAACTACGTCAAGTTAACTCTAACTTGAATAATACAACTCAGGTACCTAGTACAATTTGCTTCTAAGAAAGCTGAAAGGTACAACTTAAAACGCCTACTACACTTTGAACTAGAAATAAAGAAAGACACATAAAATTCTTTTTGGAGTTGGTTCTTCAATCTGGTTCGTGTAGCTTCAGGATCGCATTCTTAAAACTCACGGGAATCGCTCACAAAATGCCTTGCTATTTTGCTCTCAATTCTTGCTTAACTTCAGTATGTGTCATCGCCTGTAAAAGAGAACACAACTTATATATATATATATATATATATAGTTAGTAAATGAAGTTTAACTAGAGTTCTAATGTTTTATTCTTCCTAGGTTGAAGAGTTCTAGTCAACTTCAATTCTAACTCTTCCTTATCTTGGATAAAGTTCTCTTCAAGTAAGGAGTCTTGCTCCTTATTAAATATGCAACCTTTTCATTTAGGGAATATCAGATATAACCACTTATACTTATTCCTTTCACGTGCAAGCCTTTTGCTTGATTCTGTCTGTCACCTGTGTACACTGTCCATGGACCTGGTTCATGCATGTGTTCCTTTGTCAATTATCAAAACAAACTAACTCTGGCCAAGAAGTGATTTTGTTGTCACAAAAAATATTTAGTGATTATAATACATAGGTAAAGTTAGTGATTTTAGCATTAATTAACAATGAAATTATTGAGCATATTAGTCTTAATTTGCTCATTAAAAATATAACAAACTAGTTCTAGACTTTTTACTCAAAGGACAAATTTGAAAAGAAAAATAAATTACTTTTTGATATTTGAAAAAATTAAATATTGTGGATCATAAAAAGGAATTACTTAATGGACCGGAAGGAGTATAGTTTATGATTTTGGTGCAATAAAGTAAAGGTTGAGTAGTAAACTCCAAAAGCTGTCATTATTTCTGTAGAGAGCACTTGGGTGACCAAATAATTAGCTGGAAAAAGCTAGCTTCGAGTGAGATAGCTAAGTGGCCTTCTCAAACTTGAACGGCCAATCAAAATAGCTTTTTTTTCTGTTATCCTTTAATTTGTTTCTATGCATCTTTGTCTGGAACTATGTGCTGACTTGTGAAACGCAGATTTCCAAGACATCTGTGTATTTGGTGGCCCAATCCCCATAATTCCTTGGGAAAAGGTTCCCTAGTTCCCCACTCTTTTGAGTTAGATTCAGAGCGACAAGGATCTGTTTAAAAAAACCCATGATTATGCCCATGATACATGCGGTCTTCACGTTGGACCGCATTTTTTTCCAGATAAACCAAAATATTTGCTCAAGTTTAATATAATGTCGTGCTGGTGCATGCTATATAACTAGAGCTTGATAATCAGAGGTAAATGATAGTACTACTGCACCCAATTAAACACAAATATAAATTTTGAACTCTAGTTATACTTAATTACTTTCGTTTAATTTTTTTTGTAACGTTCTTCAACTACCAAAAACATTTATATATATATATATATATGTAGAGTGTAGTAGAATAGTGATCAGTGGAACTGTAGCACACAAAACTTTTGATTGGTTGTACTCCCTCAGCCTCTAATTCTAATCAAAGGAGCAAATTTGGAATTTAGCCAAAAGAGGAGTTGGTTCCCGTTTTGGCCTAGCAAGGAACTTGTAATTTTCTTCTCTAATTACGTTTGTGATTGAGAGGATACAAACGGAAAGGACACTGAATTTTGGTCAATGACTCAACGTGGATTACATAAGCACACAATGATATATGAACGTGAAAAGTGAATAGTTCATCCTACAATCCGCCGACATAGCAAATGAAGTGATTCGACAATTTTAACCTAGTATTATCAATAGGATTACTATTCTTAATTAATTTATAGTGCTATTTTTAATCTTACACTTAAAATCTGAAATATCTATGCTAAAAGTATAGATATTTTTGTGATTTTTGTGTGAGAAAATATAATTATATGTTTTTGATAAAAAAAAAATCATAGTGATACGACCATATGTGAAATTTATGACTTTTACCTTTCCAAAATGCTACCAGTTGTTAATAATGTGTGTAACAGTTACTTACTACGGTGTCACTCTAACTCAGTATTTTCTGTCAAAAATTTCTTTAATCCAAAATAGAGCTGTAAGTAATTCTAAACGCGCATATACTTATTCTCTATTTAATAGGTACAAGACTTTATTCCCATCCAATTACGGTAATAATAGAAACATTTTCACCAGTACCTAGTTAGGTACGGAAATACCTTTTTTTTTTTTAATTATTTGATTAATTTTGTGAGTGCCTCCTATAAGTGAATGATAAGCGGTCCCTCCATGGCGTGGGACAAGCTTGTCTCTGTCTTAGTTACTGAGCTCTAACGTACTTTTGTTAAAGTTGTGGGGAAAGAAGATACTGCATCTGCACTTTAATTTGGTCCTTCAGTTTTTCTATGGCAACTTGCGCGGGATTAAAACTAGTTCTCGAATACGTGCGTTTGTATGTGTATTCCATGTTAAGTAATTTTGGTCTTTAAGTTTAATGTAGCTTAATTTTAAGTTTGGTGTAGCTTAAACAGAGTGAATGGAAAATGGTGGGAAAAAAAATGGAGGGAAGTGAATTTTTGAATTAGTGCACTTTGTCCCTCATTGGAAGAAGGAAAGAAAATCTATGTGTATATATAGAGAAGCTCTTCTTCTAACTCTTAAAGAGTTGAGAAGAAGGCAAGCCTCGCGTCGTCGTCGCCGTCGCTCGCTCGGCTTCGGCTTCGGCTTTTAGGCAAACACTACTACAAATCCGGCAAAAAGCGACCAAAAATTTGCAACCAAAATTGGTATATCAAAAAAAGCGACCAAAGTTGGTCGCTAAATTGGATAAAATTATTAAAAAATAATTGTAAATAAATTAGCGACCAAGTTGGTCGCTTTTTGGTCGATAATGTGGTCAAAATGTTGACTAGTTGTAAAATTTTTAATAATTATATTATTATTTTAAAAAATTATAAAATTTATATAAATAAAATTTAAAGTTAGCGACCAAAGTTGGTCGCTTATGAAAGGGGAAGCAAATAGAGACCAACTTTGGTCGCTAATCTGAGACCCAAATATAAAATTTTAATAATTATATCATTATTTAAAAAAAATATAAAATATAAATAAATATAATTTAAAATTAGCGACCAAAGTTGGTCGCTTAAGAAAGGAGAAGCAGATAGAGACCAATTTTGGTCGCTAATCTGGGACCCAGTTCTAACCTTTAATAATTATGTTATTATTTTAAATATTTTATAAAATATAAAATAAATCTGATTTATAGTTAGGGACCAACGTTAATCACTAATTCTGATTTCCGGATAATTAGCGACCAGAGTTGGTCTCTTTTCAAGTCAACATTGGTCAAAATTCCCCGGATACGGCCATTGTCATAATTGGACGAAACAGAGTATATTTTGGGAGTTGCCTTATTGGAAGCATAATCTTCTCCGTCATAACCTTGATGTCATGCATATTGAGAAGAATTATTTTGACAATTTTTTCAACACAGTGATGGATGTTAAAGGTAAGACACTTTATAACCCGAAGGGTAGAATGGACTTATAAGAATATTGCAGGCGCCCTGAATTACACTTGCAAACAGCAAACAATGGTAAGATATTCAAGCCCAAAGCAAGTTACACATTCACTTTGGAGGAAAGAAAGCAAATTTGTGATTGCGTAACGAAATTGAATATGCCTGAGGGTTATGTGTCGAATCTTGGAAAAAAAAGTTGATATGGAGGTAGGGAAGTTGAGCCATTTGAAAAGTCATGACTGTCATGTTTTCATGGAGACCTTAGTGCCTATTGCATTTTGTGGTTTGCCTGAAAGAATCTGGAAACCCATCACAGAGATTAGTTTGTTTTTCAAGGACTTGTGTTCTTCCACATTAAGGGAAAAAAACTTAATCCGGATGGATCAGAACATTCGTGTAACATCTACGAAGCTGGAAAAGATATTTCCATGTGGTTTTTTTTTATGTGATGGAACACCTTTCAATACACCTTGTACACGAGGCAAGACTTGGATGGCATGTTCAATGCAAATGGATGTATCCCTTTGAGAGGTAATATTATAAGTTTTATGTAAATTTCTGTGTTATTAGAATGTTCTTGGGTAACCTGAAATTATGTAGGACAATTGGTAAATGCAAACAATTTGTTAAGCAGAGGAATAGGATAGAAGGATCTATATGCGAAACTTATCTTGCAAAGGAAACTTCTCATTTTTGTTCTTATTATTTTGAGAGTAAGGTGAGATGTGCTAGGAATAGGCCCAATAGGATCGGTCCAATGTGTGAATGATCCATTATATCCGCCTATGTTCATATTCAATCAACCAGATCGATGTTCTAAGGATGTTAGAAAGAGAAGTTTGAGTGATATGGAGTACAAGTCAGCTACACTTCATGTGTTACTAAATTTCCCCGAAGTTACACCGTTTCTCAAGTAGTATTGATTTAGTAGTTATCAAGTAATTAAATTTAATTTGATTACATCTCAATGCAACTACTAAAAATATTTGATGTGTCAGAGTCACTTCGTGGGTCAATTTGGCCAAGATGTTGTATATACGGGATTTGATACGTGGTTCAAACAAGTTGTAAGTTTATCCAGATAATATTCTAACACTATGTAGGTAAACAGTGTTTGGAAGTTACGCTAACTTATGAATTTTTTTTTTAACAATATGTAGGTAAATGAACCAAATAATGGTGTAAATCATTTTTTGAAAGATATATCTTGGGGACCTAGGCTTCAGGTCAGAACAATGTCTAAGTATGTTGTGAATGGTTACAAGTTTCATACAGAGGATTGCTCAAAAAATAAAAATAGCAACAACATCGGGGTGTGGGTTCAAGGAGGTGATGGCAACCAAGTTGGA